>WYDI02030366.1:0-103050 GCA_009867235.2 Psittacus erithacus
CCTTAGTTACTGGACTGTTCTTATCTCAACCTGTGGGAGTTACATTCTTTTGATTCTCCTCCCCATCTCTCCGGGAGTGGGGGGGAGGACATGCTGGTGGGGGGGAACGAGCAGGCTACATGCTTTTCTAATTTATGACTAAGCTTAAACCACAACAAACATGTATTTATCAGTGTGGTTGGTCGTTAAAAGTGTCAATGGAAATTGTGGATATTCAAGGTATACAGGACATCTTGTCTAAGGAAGCAGAGTGAAAATGAAACTTATATGTTAATTAATTTTACTTTAAAAATTCTTTTAGACTGATCATATTAAGTGTTATTTATAGCATTTTAATACTTCCTCCTACTGGCTTCTGTTTAGATAAAGGAATTAGAGCCTGAATTCCCCTTGATTTATTTACCCAAGTTAAAATCAGCATAAACAAATCCTGACACTCAGTTCTGATTGAGTAGGAATAGATTCAAGCCTCAATCCTTTTCATTTTGAGCAGATTAAGTTAGATGTATTGGTTGGTTCAAACAATTTGCAAGACATTGGCATTAAGAGAGATTATGCTAAAAATTACTTCCTCAAAATACCAGCCTAATAGATCTTTATTCCTTTCAAGACAGGCATTTAATCCTGAAGGCCTCATGAGATGTGTTTTCTGACACAGTTACTATGTATTGTGAAATACCAGGTTGCAAGATTCTGGATCAGATGGTTCAGACAAGAAGGATCCAGTGCTGATGATATAGTTCACTTCCTTTTAACACCAGGGTTCTTTTTACATGTTTTAAAACTTATATGAGCTAAAACTCGTTCCTCACACTGTGTTGTTCCGTGATTAGATCCTCCTCTTCACTTAAAGGAAGACCTCAGTTGCCTTGGAACTGCTCAGTGTATTTTTTTCCCTATGTCCTCCCTGACCTGAAAGTCACAAAGCAGTTGAAGAGACACTTGGACTTGCAGTCAGGTATTTAGTCCTTGAGTCATCCTACTGAGCTGAGAAACAGAGAAAGAAATCAGGAGCACCCTGTGAAGGAATATTCCTGTCCATGGTTAAAGGAGAATTCTTGCAGAATACTGCAGATACAAATTATGCAATTGTCTTAACTCCCTTTATTGTTTTGACTGATGTTCATCTCCTGTAACAAAACCACAATCAACATAAAATATTCCTGGAGTTTGAGAGAGAGATGTACTCTAAATGCTTCTGGAGCAAAAGAATCCCATCCAGTAGCAGGGAAGTTGTTATACCACTTGATGGCAAAGGTAAGGGATACATTTCTAAACAAGCTTCGTATTTGTGGTTTCTTAGTTGTCTGTAGTTGAATGTATTAGAACTGAAACTTTTGTTATAACAAGAGTGTTGAGTGAATTAGAAGCGCAGCATGGTGGATTCACTAACTAGCAAGTGTTTCTTCAACCTATTTATTTATTCAAAAGGAACTATCAGGCTGTTGAGAAAGAAACTGGAACAGTAAAAAAGATTTAAAACCATGTTGGATGTGGCCTAAAAGAAAGAGGATATAGATTTTGTACTGCAGAAATGGTTTTGAACATGAATGGATATTTCTAAATCAGCCTTCAAAAATAGACTAAGAACCTAAAGCTTCTATTAAAATAGCTAAGTGTGTGTGTGTGTGTTATCTCCAGTTTATATACATTGAAAGCAATTTAGGGACAAAAATGAACTGGTGGAAGTGAATAAAACAGTGCCAAAAAGCAAGTAACAACTATGTTATTTATTAATGCAGTTTAGCTTATCGTTGCTTTAAGGGAATACCATAAACTGAGACTTATAACAGTCTGAAGTCCAAAACCTGATCTTCATTACTTCTGTATTAATCTGCAGTAACTGCTGAGTTCAGTGGTATTAACTTGTATTTCTGTAATTGGATCTGCATTGAGGAAAGCAGTTGGGTTTTTGCTGCAGTTCTTTGTGCTCTCTCATGCCCTTTTAATGTAATCTTAAAATGCTGAATGCTCTTTTGTTAGTCGATAACCACATGGTCCTCTTTGCCAGCAGGCTCAGAGCTGGAATCTCTTGCAGTTTCTTCGAATCATATAGAAACAGTGTCCTTTCATTTTCCCCTTGGGCTTATTTTTGTCTCCGTGCACATGTTAGAGGCACTTCTGATCCAGCGTCACAAGGTGGCACCATTACATCGAATCAGGTCATGACTTCATTTCACTTTTTCAACTTCCCTGAGCTGTGGGGTACTGTATAGGATCTGTGATGCCACAAACAAAAAGAGGAAAACTGTGGTGAATTCCTGATTTTAGAACTGTAGATAATGATATAGAAAGTGTCATATTTGATCAGATTCATTAAGTTAACTCTTACAAGAGGCAAAACTGACTTTGGAAATGGGACATAAAAACTGTCTGATTTTATAGAATAATTTCTGTATGCAAGAATTTTTTTCCTTGATGCACACCTCATTTGGATTGGGACCAGTATAATGCCAATACTTCTTTATAGTGTTTTCAGCTGTGTCAAATGCTGATACTGTAATTTTGCATAGTTACTCATTTGTTTTTGTGTGGTGTTGGTCTCAGTAATATCTGGTATTACTCAGAATAATGGTGATTGGGTTTTTTTCCCCTTTTCATGAGTTAATGTTTTTAATTCCATCTGTTCAATTTTGCTGTCTTTCAGTATCTTTGGATGTTTTTTCACTGTTTTTTCCTTATGCAATAGTAGTGCCTCATGGTGTTTTGTTTGTAAAAATCATTCTTTCATGTCATCTGTCATGTGTTCTCTAGAAACCTGGTGGCTGCAGCTGCTGCAGATAATAGCAAATACTGGTTTCTAGAAAGTTTTATTGTCTTTCTTATCCTTTATAAGTTATGCTGGCTTATTGCCCATAGAGCAGTGATAAGCACTAAGTTGAAGTCTTTATAGGTGGTCTGTGGTATTTGTATCTTTTTCTTGGTGTGAGAAAACATCAGAATGGATTAATTCAACTTTTATCATTTTAGATGCACTGAAGTTTCCTTACCATAATGTTTTGTGTTGAAAATTACTGTTTTTAATGGAAAAAAAAGCATATTAAAAGTGTGGGGGGGCTTAATTAGAATACCTGAAAATTGAAATGTACATTAAAAATGAAACAAATTGGGATGTTGTTGCAGAAATTATAAAAACACATATTCTAGAGAATTTAATAGATTCAGATTATATTCTGAAATAACAGAATAATAGATTAAGCTAGAGCCAAAGTTTTGTTGTGGAATGAGAAATATGACACTTGTCAGCTCAGGATCCACAATAAATCAATGCAGGCTGAAGTAACAGCAGGATTAAAAAGAGTTTATAATGTTATTGCCCAGTACCCCTCAGCTGGGACAGACAGTGGAATGCAATTAGATAAGGAAGACATTAGAGATAATAAAATTATAGTTGTTCATGTCCTTAGAAAGATACGTATCTGAGACAGAAGTAAAGGGCATAGTGAACAGATGTTCTGCTTTTCTCTCTGTATCATTTTGCAGTTATGGCTGTCTTGTAGAGATGTTAATGACACCGAGTGACTATCAAATTCTCTTTGGTGGGGAAAAGAAAGAGACTGTTCTTGGTAGAATTAAGAGAGCATCAGTATTACAGAGGCAGGTACCTTTAACTGGAAATTCTGCCCTTGTCTGTATAAAAAAACCTTTTACAATCTGAACTCCAAATGAAATTCCCTCCTGCCCTGTTCTTTTGATTGTCTCATTTGCAGGACCTGTGACCAGCCAGGTGTGTCAGCCTTTGTGTGCTCTGCTGTTGTGATGTAGATCACTTGTTCCCTCTGTTCTTTCTCAGTTGAGATTTGCTCAGATCCAAATGTGTTTATACATAGATCCATGATGCATGTCATATTTTTTACACAGGCATGATTAATGTGCCACACATGTTTCTGAGTGCATCCTTACAAGCCCTGCAATACAAACCGTGATTTGTACGCTCCTTCGGTTCTGTGCGCATGAAGGTTGAGGCTGTGTGTGCCTGAAGATGTCAGCCAACATGTTTTAACCCTGCTAAGGAGGGTTATGGGCACCAGCCTAGCCGCCTCCTTGTTTTTCCTATAGCTTTTCTCAAGTGAAATCAGCAGATGTGGCAACCTGCCTGGAGCAAGGCAACTCACTGCTGTGGGCTCAGCCACAGCTTGGACAGTTCCATGCAGCTAAAGCTTAACACACTATAGGAAATGGCAGCTGATCCTTGAAGGGTGTCTGGTCCTTTATGTAAAGCTCTGTGAGAAAGCAGGTACAATGTGTCTCTGTTTTCTTGGTGTAAATGGTTCTCAGTTCAGTCTGAGGAAGTATTCATCTGCCCAGTTTCTGTCTAGAAGTCAGATTCAGCTTTTTAGCAGGCCTTTCACCCCTAGTGGTTCTGGGCTGCTCCTCATGTCACCCCAGAGCCTTATCATTGGTCATGTCATTTCAGTTATCTAATCTTCAGGGTTACTTCAGTGGCACTTAGAAATAAATTGATGTTCACCTGGGTTTCCCCCCTCCATCTTCCCCAGTAAGATGGAACAGATCTTCTACTTAGTAATCTGTTCAACTTTGTCATTATGGCCTAGTAGACAGTGAGAGGAAAAAGAATATTGGGATTTTAACCCAAGTGGTCTTTTTGGTTTTCAGAAAATGGTCATGCAACTTTTTTTTTCATGCAGCTATAAGGTTCTGCATACAAAAAACATTGTAGATTCAGGGAGAATTCCCTCTAGGAATAACTTGAAACTGAAAGACTGCATTTGCTTTGCTTACGTGACTAGGTTAATTAATGGATGTATTCTCAGAAATAAATCAGTTTCCAGGTGCAAATTTTGTGCACCAGAAGCCTTTAGGTGTAGGAAGTGGAAAATGAAGAATTTCTGAGCATCTCGTGAAACAAAGCTTTGCTCTTCCATGTTCTGCAGGAACACATGTATGAAGTACTTCAAGCTTAATTCAAGTATCTTATTTATAACCCGTTGAGCCTTAATTGTGTCCCCTTCTGGAGCAGAAGTTCTCTTTTGTTATGAAATTCTCCTGCAATTCACTGTGTAACTATGACTAAAAGTGTATCATTTTAATAGGTTGTGAAGTGAATTTTTGAATTACTGTCTCTTTCAAATCCTTCAGACTGCAGGCCACAGTTCTTTATCCCAACCTGCATCCATCTGCTCTGCCAATAAACAGGCAGAAGTCATGGACAATAGAGAGAGGAACCTTTGTTATCGTACAGTGAGCTGATGCCAGAAGTGTGCCTGTCTGCAGTGAGTGAAGAGCAGGCACAAAGAGCACTTTGGGATAACAAAGAACAAGTACATTGGCATCTTTGGTGAACAATCTGAATGAAGTGGATCTATTTCTCAATAAAGGTATAGGCTTTCATATACCCTCACCTTCCTCTTCGAGTGTGCAGTTAGCTAAATCATGCCTGGTTAATTGCTGTTTTGAGGCAGACACCAGACCTTCTAGCTCTTTGAACTGGGGATGCAGTACCATACTACTTGTGTTAAACAGCACTACTATCTCTGGTATATCTCTTTGATTTTGGTGACTTTATTAAAACATGAATAGATAATCTGAAACTACTGAAAAATGAAAAAAAACCAAAACCAACCCACCTTAATAATTTAGTCTGTGCTTCACAAGTTTTGTTTGAATGTTCTTGCTGATCTAAACAAAGAATATTTGAGGTATCGTAAAGAAGATAGACATCTGAGTTGGCACTGCATTGTTATTTCCTGTACAACCTGTACAGTGAACTCGGATAACGTTCCCTCTCATCTGCTTGCTTCAAATGAGTACATTTTGTACACAAAGAGGCTGCAGGCTTACCACTAAATACCACTGCCCTTGACATGATGAGTAATCAGCTGATGAAACAAAGTCTGGTGAAGCCAAAGTAAATATTTTGAACAATATCTACATATTTTGACCAAACTCCTCCTGGGAAGAAACGTGAGATTTGTTATATCCCTTGAAGTGTCAGTGTTTCATTTGAAGGTTCACCCGTGGAGTCTTTCTTGTGTGTTACGTGCTAGTCAGAAGACTGATGCAGTGCAGTAAGTTTGGCTCCAGCTCTCTCAGGTTTGCCAAGAAGTTTGGGGCTTATTCTGGTCACACAGCTGTAGAAATACAGTCCATTGTATTCAGTGTACTGCAAAGTATAGTTTTGTTAGAGAAGCAGACCAGTTAGTGACCTATTCATGGTACATTCTCATTATTTCTTAATTTTTTGCTTATTTTCAGCAAGGAACTAGGAGAACACTTAGTACTGATACAACATTCATCTGTTGTATTAAGCTTAGAATGCTAGTGCAGGGAAAGTTAAGCCTATTATGTTAGAAAAACCTAAAATAAATCTGGACTTGGTAAGAAGAAACTGAGGGAGTTGTGAATCCTGTAGTGAAACCCCAGGAAGCTGGGTTAGAATCCTACCTACATTGGATTGCCATATCCAATTTACCTTAAGATGTAAAGCAGGTAGATTTTTTTTTTTTAATTGATGACTAATCTCCTGCTGTTGAATCTAATAATTTACAAATAAAAGTGATTCTCTGTGGCCTCTGATTCTCATTAATCTCCTTTTCATGTCCCATTAAAAAAGGGGTAAATGAAGTGTATGCAGAAGGAAAGAGAGTAAAGGACACTTCCCTGGTCATCTATTGATTTATTCTGCCCCCTGGTAGAGCCTTCAATCACTTCTGTGGCTGCTAAGGCAGCCAGTTTCTGAACACTTTTTTAGCTTAGAAATCCATTACAGGGACAGTGGGAAAAGACAATTGTTGTGATAATTTATGATCAAGATTGAACTTATTCCTCTTGTGAATGGGATTTGCTTTTCATCCAATATAATCTTTTGTTTTTCACCTAATATCATCCTTCTTTATAATCTGCTAATGGAGATGCTGTGGTAGTGTTGCTGGCTGCATGTTTCATCTTTTTCTTCTTGAATTCATGAAATGAGTTGAATCAGATGCATGACTTGCTGTTTTGAATTGAAATCCTACTGACAAAATACAAACCACAAGAAATACTAAAGCAGAAAATGTTGAGGATAAATCCTTATTGCTATGAATCTGTTTTGCAAGTTGGGAATAGCTTGTATATTGTGCATTAGGATTTCCATACCATGCAATTGGAAGAGAGGCAGGAATGTGTGACATGATACTTTTAGCTGTCTTTATCTATATGTTCTCACTTGTCTTCAGCGATACTGACTGATACCTATGTACCTTTACAGGTCATGTCTGGTAGTGGCTACAGGGAGTTGCTCTTTGGAAGGCTGAGTATATTAAAACCAAATAACAGTGCTGGAAAAATTCCTGCTGCTTTGATTCAAAGCCAATTACACCTTCTCAGGAGACATTGATTGTCACACTTTTCCCAGCAATACCATTTGTGAGGGCTTGGAGGTTATGAATTATAACTGATATAATCAATAAAAGCTAAACCACATTTTTATAAAACTCAGTGGTTGACATATACGTGGAAAAAGAGACAAGAAACATGGCAAATTTTAGTGCCTAAGAGCAAATCCCATAGGAACAGTCATATCATATCCTAAATATTACTGTTTGGATCTTTTGCAGAAAACAAGCTGTGGATCCATACAGGAAATGGAATACATTAAAAACCAGGATTAGGACAAGTGTGTATTACTGCCAGGTAAGCCAGTGGTTAAATGTAATTGCAAATTTGGCATATATTGTTAACATATTATTGGTGTGGGAGAGCAGCTGTCTGGATGTAATAGGATCATTTTCCCATCACATTTTCTTAGATAGTACTATTATTTGTTATCTGTCTGAGTTAGAAATGGCTTGGGGTTAATTTGGCTCCAGATTTGAGTGTTGTGATTTATTCTTGAGCCTATATTTCCTCAGTTTTCCATGTGCTTCCTGTCTTTATTCAAAGCCAAGGCCTGAAGTTCCAGAACAGAAAACCACAGGAAAAGCTGCTCTGGTCATATTTGTCTTTAGCAGAAACAAACAGCAAGAGATATTTCCCGCAAAATCATTTTTTTGTGATGAATGTAGCCTGGATTCCTGACCAAAGAGTCTGGCTAAATCTGCCTGGCTTTTTAGATAAGATTATTTCAGTTATAGATTCTGTGTCTTTTAGTTTACTGTCTTCAGGGTTTTTTTGATCCCATTTGACCAATACTTTTACCCTTTACTAGAGGATTTTATTTCTTGAAAGAGAGGGAATGGAAACTTTGCTTATACACTTTGCAGTTCTGTTATGAAGTAGTACTCTGGGCAGAGTATCACTGCTTACATGAACAAGGCAAGGAATCCCAGAAGCTCCAGGATAGCTTGTCTTCCTATTTACTAGGCCAGCTCTCTGTTTGGGCCATCTGATTTCAAAGAAATGCCCTTCCTCCATTCTGATACTGCAGTGATGGATTTCTGACCACAGGAGCATTTATGTATTATGGACTTCAAAATTAATTGTACTCACCTCTTTTGCTTTCTCTCTTGGCTCTTACTTTGCAGGATAACTCTTCAACATCTTTCTTTCCTGTTCTAAGAAAACTTGACTGATTATCAAAAGTAATTTGGAGCATCCCTCCAGTGAATGTTCTGGGTTCATCTTTAAACTCTAGCCCAGCATCACTTAAGCTGCTACACAGGGAATAAAGGTAATCTTAAACAGCCTTCACTAAACTATTTCTCACTCTGTGAAACAGTGGATATAAAACTTGTGTGATCCATTCTGTCCCAGTGGATCTTGCCTGATTCTTGTTAGAGGTAACTCTTCGATGTAAAGAATTACACAAAAAAAGGATTATATGAAGATTTTTGTTAAAGTCCAATCTATGATCTCCTCCAGTCTTCCTGTTTACTGGATGTTTCTGTAAATCCCCACTATATGCACATATTCTTAGGTTCTCTGCTGGGAATCGAGTTTATGTATGGAAATAAGTTACTTTGTAAGCAGCTGAAATAATTGTGGTGTAGTAATATTGTCTTTATCTGTGTTTATATCTCTTGCCCGTTAATCTTTTCATCTCTACAACAGTACTCTAAATCCTTCTGCTTAGTCTCTTCAGCATTCCTATCAAGCTCTATAGCCATTCTCTAGCCAGCTTGGGTCTACATGAATGCTGACAAGCCAATGATTATCTGTGTACGGATTGCCCAGTTTGTTGGTACAGTTAAGTAGTTCCTGCTTTTCTATTCATAAAGGGTCTAATTTGACTGTCTCTCTTCTACATGGCTACCAACTTGCCTCGATATCTTTACAAGTCAGATCACAGATGTGTTACTAGAAATCAATGCTGCCATTCACTGAACTGTATAGCTGTTGCTTTTTCATAGTGAAGAGTTCCTGATAAGATCCAGCGCAACAAAAAGTAAAACCACTGCATTTAATGTGGTAGTATATTCAGCTGCTTTTATATGAGACAGTTAACCAAAGTTAAATTAGGTCTTTCTGATACTGAATTAGAAACTACAAATAAGCTTCCCTGCTTATTCATCGTTTGTATCTTTTCCATTTTGAGAACACAAATGGCAAATGTGAATCAGGAGGAGAGCACCATCTAGTGTTTAAAGAGTAATACTGGAGAATGAAAGCTGTATGAAACATTGCCCCCAGTTAAAACATGTAAACCATGTAATTCCTTGGCTGACTTGTTTGCATATAAGAAAAGGATTTCTTCTGGCAATGTAATTATAAGATGTTCCTTGTGGACACAGTGGTGACTGAGAGGCAGGGGAATATAGAATGATAATGACATGGCAGACTGCATCAGAAACAGTCACTCGGAGGAGGTTTTTGGCTGTCTGTCTCCATTGGTGAAAAAAAAAAAAAAAAAAGCAAAAGCAAGCTTTGGAAAACCTTTGGTTCCTGAGCTTCAACGAATTTAAATAACAGTAGGCCAAAACCAATCACTTCTCAAAATAATGTATTGCAATACTGTATACAAGAGCTATACATAGGCTACAGCAGTGTGACAGTCAGGGATAAAATCGTGCAAGAACTTGCAGAATATTTCTTAAAATGGAACAAAAGTAACCGTTTAACTTAAATCTCAGCATGCAGGTTTGCACTGACACTGTATGGGGTGAGGGTTTGAGGGGGACAGTTGTCTGTAGTTCCCTTGTTCTGGAAAGCAAGAATCAGTAGATGTTTAGTGTGAGCTCTGGAAGATTCTGGGTTTCATCTTCTATCAGAAGATAGCAGACAAGAGGCAAAGTAATTTTTACTTTCTGTTTTGTGAAAGGAAGCAGTGTACGCTCTCGGCCATTCTAATTTTGGAGCCATGATCTCACTTAGAAATAAGTTGCTGTTATTTCCCTTTCCACATCTGGATCTGTTTGTGAAAAAAAAAGGGCATGCATGAAATAACCTATTTTCCAAGAAGGGGAACTTTCTGTTTCCATGAATCAACTGTGAAATGAGGGGATTCTCCTGCTTCGAGTATTGTAAGGAAGCTGGGCAGAAAATTAAAGAAGTGAAGTCCTGACAGCAAAAGTTTTGAGGATTCAGGAATTGATTCTGTGATTTGCTACTAGATGTAATTATTGATAGCGAGGAGGAGTCATGGGGGCTCAGCAGGCAAAGACCAAGGCCATGCTTCCCTAAATGGATGAGATAATGTAGCAGATCAGAGATAAATGCTGGGACACTTAAACTTGTCTGCATGACTGAGATAAGGAACTGGCAGCTTCTAAAGAGAATCAATGTTTTCCCTGTGTAACTCATGTTTTGGCAAGTGCCGCCTGCCAACAAAGATCCTACCAGAAGACCAACAGTATTTTGTATTTGAGGAAGGAAATACTGAGCAGTACATATGGAAGAAATCTTACTGACCTGTTGTTTAAACAGGATCAACTGTTCTTACTTTCCACATTTACTAACAGCGTTCACTTTGCACAAAGCAGAATCACTCATTTTAGTCTTAAGAAAAATAAAAGTAAAAAGAGAAACAAAAAGTCTAGCTTTAGTCTGCAACATCTAACCTGTCCTATGAGTTAACTGGGGAGAGAACTTCCCTCCCTCAGCTTCTACAAGTTACCCAAGTGTCTTTGCTTACGGGACGCTGCTGTTTGCTCGCTCAACACATTTCTTATCGGTAGGTGGCATCCGGAGAGGACTCGATGTATTCTGCAATCCCTTATGTCAGCACTGCAGTGAAACCATGGGCAACCATGCTGAATACTCAGGTGCTTTATATCCTTTACATCCTTCAGCATAGAAGGAGGATTGTCTGGCAGATGAGACAGTTCCTTTTCATTAAGAAATTCATCAAGGCATTTTAAAATGAAGACAAAGTAAGGAGCTGTGGGAGGTTAGGGTTTCTGGGTAAATTGAACTTTCAGACTGTCAGAATTCAGTCAGATGAACCTATTTCATAAATAGCATAATCATAATAAATATGCCACTGCAAATATCAGCTCCAACAACTCTTTTTACAGCAGACCTTTTGTGCTCTATGGTTGAGAATGAAAAGCTGAAAGACATTAAATGTGGAACTGTGTCCCCCCATTTTTGAAAGATTATGCCACATCAGACTGTTTTCTCTATTTGTACCCAGAGCAATAGGAATGGTTGATGGAAATAGGCAGATAACAGTTTCCAAACACAAGGAGAAATTACGCGTAGCCCCTTGTGACCATTTGATCTCTTCCCAGTGAAGTTTGCTATTATAGTTCTCTATTATTAACACTCTAGATCCTGAAATGTGTTCAGTGAACACATCATACAGTTTGGCCTGTCGCCATTCACAAGTCTAAACTCTGTAAGCTACAGCTTTTTACCCATTGCTGCCTATGTGTTCCATATTTTTCCCCGTAAATAATGAGTTGGAAATTATTTTTAAGTGTGCGTCAAGAACACATCACAAGAGCATCAAGGGCGGGGTAAGCAAAACCAAACACCGCAGATAGTGAAGGCATTGTGTGCCCTATGCACCCCTTTGGTGTTGGACAAGCTGCTGAGGCAGAGAGGCTCAGACAGGGGGACTACCGATGTAGCAGGACGGTACAGTCCGCTGCAGGAGAAGGGCTTTAATCTGACTGCGGGCTAGAACACTGGGAAATGGTTTCTAATGTGGTTGCACAAGTATCGGAGCCCGGCAGCAGGGGCGAGGGCCGGTACTCGGGGAGCGCTGCCGGCAGCTGGGTGTGTTGGGGTGGTGGCTTCCACGTCAGCAGCGCCCCGCTGTCCCGGAACAGGGCCGCGCGGCGGTCGGGGCTCCGCGGCGAGCTGCGTCCCGGCGGGCAGGGAGACTGTGCTCGGCAGCCGGGGCGGGGCGGCCCCTGGCCTCCTGCTGTGCCCGCGGGCGGGGCGCGCCGGCCCGGGCCGCAGCGGCCGCACTACAAGTCCCGTGAGGCGGCGCGGTCGGGCCCGCTCCGGCGCGGCGGGCGAGGCGGCGGCGGTGCCGAGGCTATGCCGGCGGCTGGCTCGGAGGGGGAGGAGGGCCCGGCGGGGGCCAGCGGCCCGTCAGGGGAGCAGGCGGGCCCCGGCGCCCCGAAGCTCTGCGGATACCTGCAGAAGCTGTCGGGCAAGGGCCCCCTACGCGGCTTCCGCAGCCGCTGGTTCGTGTTCGACCCCCGCCGCTGTTACCTTTACTACTTCAAGGGGCCGCAGGAGGCGCTGCCCCTCGGGCACCTCGACATCGCCTCCGCCTGCTTCAGCTACCACCAGCCCGAGGCCGGCGCTACCGCCGCGGGGGACGAGGCTGCCGCCTTCGAGGTGCACAGCCCCAGCGGCGCCGTCGCCGTGCTCAAGGTAGGCCCGGGCGGGAATCAGTCCCGGTCCCCTTTCTCTGTCCCTTCAGCGCTGGGCGGGCCGGGGCAGGCGGTGTCCGGCCGTCCTCTCTCAAGCTAGGGCGGAACCAGCGCCTCCAGAGCGGGACTGGCCCCGCTGCGTTCGTGTGTCGTCCGAGAAGAAGTAATTTCGCGAATGCTATACCAGACTGTCCCCAGCGTTAGTTTTGTTTTGTTTTTCTCTCTGGTTCTGCTTTTAAAGCGCTCTTCTGAAGAAGAAAACGGCTTCTGGCGAGCAGGGTCCTGTGGGAGCAGGGTGAGCTAGCTGCCCTGGTGGAGTGGGTTTGGTGGAAACGTCTGGGTAGAAAACGTATTCCCAAGGAAATCGGGGGGTCTGTGGGTTTAGAAGTTGAGCGGGAGTGGCTGGTTTCCACTTTGGGGTGTTTATTTTGAAAAGATGGTGTATGGCAGAAGTCTTCATCTAGACTGCTTTGGGAGGAAGGAAGAGGAGGAGGAGGGAGAAATGTTTCCTGATGGTAGCAGAGGCTGCTTATCATGTTGTCTTTGCAAGGACTCAAATTGTTGTAGGGCAAGGGGTGAATCTTAGGATTTCCTTTATCGTCATGCCTAAGGGAAAATAAAAATCAAAACAACAAAAGGAGGCAATTTCTGTGCAGTGAAGAAGAAGAAATAATTTCTGCTGAGCATCTGTTATGTTTTATTGTTATAAAGCATACATTTACCACAAGGAATGTTTTTGTGCATTGAGTCTGAATTTACATGTGAAGGGAGGGTTTTGGTTTTTTTGGGGTTTTTGTCAACATCCCTAACTTTAGAGAATAATCCAATAATCCATAAAACAGCAGAACTTCCTATTAAATACTGGAAAAGATCTTTCATATCCACTCACTTCACAGTGGGGATTTGAGCGATGATAATAAACGCTGAGGTTGTAGAACAGTGTCAAAATAAGGAATCATTAAATCATAGATTCAGCCAGATTGGAAAAGCCCTTTAAACTCATCCAGTCCATCCGTTCTCCAGCACTGTCAAGGCCACCACTAACCCATGGCACTGAGGGCCTGGTCTACACAGCGTGTGAACACTTGCAGGGACGGTGACTCCAGCACTGCCCTGGGCAGCCTGTTCCAATGCCTGAGCACCCTTTCGGTGATCTTATTATTTTACTAAACAATAAGTTGTTTAACTGGAATGCTAATACAATAATTATTTGGTTAAAGAAAAGCAAACTGTAATCCACAGTTTTGCATGAAATCATGTATAAAAGCTACCTTTTTCTTTGTGTAACCATAACTAAAATCATGTATTGATCTGTATAGCCTGTTATAGAAGTTAAACTGTAGACTTGGTCTAAGCTTTGATTTTTGATAGTTTGAAGGGGGTGTTTTGTTTGGTTTTAATTAGTATCTAATGATTTTTGATAGTTTGAAGGGGGTGTTTTGTTTGGTTTTAATTAGTATCTAATGATTTTTGTGTGGCAGTCTCCAGGAAACTGCATAATGCTGGTCTTGCTTAAAGGATTCTTTTTGAATAGGAGGGCCTTTGTTGAGAAAGGTGTAGTTTAGGATTAAGTTTATAGTGGGTCATAGTATATGCTACCTGTGTAGTAAGTACTCAGTCTGACAAACAGTGATCTAGCAGCAGCTTTGAGTGTCTTCTGGAGTCATGAAGATACAAGTCAGACTCAACAGCGATGTGCAAGTGGAAGAAACAGTTTTCTTTTTCATGTTTTTCTTGGTACCTTTTAGACTTGATTTACTGCTCTGCCCATTCTTCTTGTACTCAATTTTTTCCTGTGCTCCTTAGGAGGGAACCTGCATAGGCTGAAGCTCTTTTCATGTTTCTCTTACAGGGATTGAGAAAAGGTGCCAGTGAAGGGAATCAAGGTCATTCCTGTAATTAGCAGAAAGCATAATTCTGTATCTTCTGGTATTGTTACAATGCTTGCCCTAAAGCAGCCAAGTGATTGTCCCTAAAAGTGCTAGGGGACACATGACAGGAGTTCATATAATAAGAAATTTCCCTGCCCATGGCAGAGGAGTTGGAACTATGGGATCTTAAGGTCCTTTCCAATCCTAACTATTCTATGATTCTACATTAATGAAAATCTTGAGGGATGTTGCTGGACCAACTGGCCTTTTGTGGCAATGTGTTTAGAATGGACCTTTGAAGGTCCCTTCCAACCTGAGCTGTTCTATAATTCACCAAAGGATAAGGCTTTTGCAGCTGGAATTAATTTTCTTCTACCAAACATGATAGTTCTTTAAGGCCTATAAAAACGTCTTTCAACTAAATTAGGTAGACATAGAATTAAGAATGATTTCAAGATGTTAAACTGAAAAACCAAATAACAAAAACCAAACAACTCCCAGCCCCCTTGACAGAGCCAGCCCCTTTTGAAAACAAGTATGATTTAATTTATCAAGAAAACATTACACACACAGCACGAGGAATAAAGTCAAGTCAAATGTTGTCTTCACCCTGTAACTCACATGCCTTGTTTTCCTCAATTTGCTTCTCGTTCAGAATTTCCAGATCTTGTGATCTGGTCTTTCCCATTCAGTGTTATTGGCTGAGAAGAGCATTAAGAAATAAGCAACTGGAATTCCAGATTGAAATGATGGTGCTGTTGAGGAGTGCACGATTTCTTCATAATGCCTTGGGTTTTTTCTTAATGTAATGATTTCATCATTTGGATTGCTCAGTCTTTGTCATTTAGTGGGAGCTGGGGACTCTATGATACACGTGGAGTTTGTTTCTCAATTTATAACAGTTTCAGGAAAAATATACTATAGCCTTTACAGCAGATAAGGCAAATTGTTCACGGTTCAGAAAGGTAGATAACCAGCCTGGCACTTGCACGATTGTAGCTTTTCTATATAGTTCCAACAATCAAAGTAGGTTAGAAGAAGCTAAGTCTAGAAAACCTTTTCCATTTAAAATACATAACAGGTGCTACCACTTTAGGTAAAGTAGCAGAGAAAATTGCATGCTTCGTGAATTAGGAATAGATTATGATTGTGAATATTTTCATGGAGAGGACCTGATCCTGCAAATACTTGCTGTAACACAGAATGCTGTTAATACAGTAAAGTGAGTGTTTGCCTGTGTTTGCACAGTGAGGTCTGTCACAAGAAGAGAAAAGAATTAGCATTATGAAAATACATAAATGAACAAAGGGGTCAGTTCTCATTTATATTTAAAGCAGTGTCTTGTAGTGACACAATTCACTTGCTTTTAAAACAAAGAAACACTGGTCAGTGATGGTGGACTGTGTATGTGGTCACTTCTTTGTGAACGGGGGTGAACTGGGAGGAGAAGGGAACACAGATTGTTTAGACTTAGTAAAAACATCTAGGTTATTGGCCAAGTTGTAAGCATTCCAGACATGGCAGATTTTGGAGCCCAAACCTGCTGAAATCGGAACTTTTTAGGAGCTTTTATTTGAATTTTCAGTAACCTTTAAGGATGTGGCAGTGATTAATAACGTGGTGCTTCAGTTTAAACAGTATTGTGTTAGGATATAGTACCATCAGGACCTAACTCAGTTTAGGAGGTAGCTCAGCAGTGAAGGTGATTTTTCCGAGTTGATCTGTGTTTTAAACTTGCTGGTTAATGGTTGCAATGCTTTAGCTAAAAATTGGGCTGCCCTCCAAAAAAAAAGTCTTCTGGCTCCAAATGTGCAGTTTGGGCATAGCAGGACTGGTAAATGTTCAGAAATGCAAACTTTCTGGGGGTGATCCCTGTTACAAAAAAGCCTGGAGGGAGAGTCTGTGTTCAGAAAAGGATTGTGGCAGGAGTTTTCATGAGTTCCCTCAAAATGGCAAGTCTGTTTGTTGCATTTCTTTGGACTCTTCCTGAAAGTGTTTAATATTGGCATATGTATTCCACCAGTGGGGCCAGGTAGAGGATGCCAGCGAGTAGTTGTTTTCCCCAGATAATTCTGTTTGTCATGTGTGCATCACAAGAAGGCAGTTCCTGCAGCATCCTTAGTGGGGAAATACAGGGGAATGGGTTTAAGTAAATAATAGTGATTTTTCCATCATTTAAGGAGCATGGAAGTGCTCCTTTCGTTGAGAGGTAAGGTGAGTTAAAAACACGTTTGCAAATTTGTCTTCTGTGTAGGAGTAGGGGAAGAGCAAGACTTAAAATAGTCTGTGTGTGGTTGGAAAAAAAAGTCCATTTCAAACAATCGGCTTCAAAGATTAATTTTGTTTAAACAAAACTCAACAGAGGTTCTCAGGATACTCCTTTACTTGTAAAGTAAATAATTGAGGTGCCTATATAAACTCAGCAAAAGCTATTCAAAGGGAGTGGAAAACTTCCGTGAGAGAAGTGTATGGGAAGGAAGGTACAGTGACAGGCAAGGTGCAGCAGCAGGGTACCCAGTAATTCTTGGAGAAAATTACTTAAGATGGGGGGTGAGAAACTTGTATTGCTTTGGTCTCCTGTTTTATATGAAAGGACCATAACTTCTGCCTGATCCAGTAGTAGTGACATCGCTTGTGAACTGAGGACATGTGCATGCTGCTCAGCAGAGAGCAAGTGCAATGGGAATTTAAAAGTAACAGCAAGGAGTAACTGCAATAAAATCTATTCATGGTTTTCTAAAGACTTTTGGGGAGAAGATAACGGGGCAAATTGTGGGAAAGGCTCTTTAAGTTGAACTAGTCATGGGCAGGAGTTAATTGTAGGTATAAGTTTGGTTGACCACAGATGAATTGCCTCACTAGCTATGTTGCAGTAGTAAAGAACCACTTAGGTACTACATCCTGTGTTAGTGGAAACTCTTTGACTTGGTGGTGGTTTTCTGCTGGAGCGCAGTAAGATACTGCTTTACAAGGCCTGTGTGCAAGTCTGCCTAATGGGAATGTACCAGAAATGAAGACTTGCCACCAGATTAAACTCCAAAGGAAATATTTTTGTGCTAGAAATAGGAGAGTGTCTTTGTCTGGTTTCTGATGAGCTTCCTTGCACAGGCACTCCTTGCTTTGAAGCCATTTGCTGTAGATTATGGATCTTAAAGCTCATACAGGTACAAAAAGCCAAATTGTTATATAAAAATCTCTCTTTAGGATTGCTAAACATGAAGCTGGCAGGTTGCTGAGCCAGGGAGAGCGCCCTTGGGAAGCGTCAGGTCTTGTTTGCTGCATTGCTTATGCTCTGTCTTGTAATTAGCAGCTCTCAAGGTCAAAATATGATGGTAAATGGATATTCAGTTTGACCAGCTCAAAAGTGTTCTTATCAAAAATGGAGACAGATCTGTGCCATTTGTGAGCTTCATGCAGCACTTACTGGACTTCCTTTGTCAGGAAATCTGAGTTGTTTGTTGCTCTTTTGCAGCTATGCCCTGCAGCCTCTTTAGTTGTGATAAACAGAACAGGAAGCTATTAGAAATTAAGTGTCTTTAAAGAGTAAACACAGTCATTTGCCCAAGTAATGAGGGTTTTTCCTTGGTAATGCCACCAAGCACTTTGGGAGAAGGTAGGAGAAAGACTGGCTAAAAGGTAGGCGCCTTGTGCTTACAAGCCAAAGGACTTGGGTGGGTGTCTCTTCCCAAGTGTTAACTTTTTGTTCTGGGACATACCATGTTGCTAATGTCAGATGCTTGTTCTAGACTCGTGGCTGAGGATCTGCGTCGGAATAAAAATGAGTTTTCCAAGCAAGCACCTGCAGTGTCAGTTACCAGCGCTTAGTCTCTTGTTGATAGACTGCCATTTGACACACTTTGGAATGAATCTTACAGCTGTGATTCTTACTGAAGCTTAAAGATGCGTTTGAATTCTTGCTCACTCATTACCTGTTCATGTGAATGACTGCAAGCTTGCAGATTAAATATTCATGTTGGGGTTTTTGTTGTTTTAAACATGACCTTCCTATAGAAGTTGGTTAGCTCATGGGCTCATCAGGTAATACAGTATGTAGATTTAGTTAAGTAGAAAGTATTACAATGCGTTATTAATTTGTTGGTTTCTGCTGGTAATACCAAGTCTAGAAAAGAGAATGGGGATTGTCCTGGGTGTATATGGGACTTTTTTTTCCCCCATAATAGAGATTTGTATTTATATTGAAACAACACTTTATGCAAAAAATATAAGGTGCTGCTGCGTTTTCTAATGTGTGAATGTAAAACTGGAGCAAAAAAAAAAGCATGTGACTACTTTAAATGGCAAATGGATTTGGCATGCCAGCCGGGGATGTGAGGTTTGCACTTGGTATATTGCTGTGTATTTCTTTTAAATCATACTGGGTTTGGTTGATGACACGTTGACGGTCTGCTCATGATCTGTGTTGGGGTTTTTTGTTGTACTTGGAATTAGTGTGCTCATATACCAAACATGTGCAGTGATCTCATCAGTGCTCTGGTTCTTTGTGTTATAGGCTGCAACTCGTCAGGATATGACATACTGGCTTCAGGAACTTCAACAGAAGAGGTGGGAATACTGTAACAACCTTGACGCAGCAAAAAGGGACAGCCGGACCTCCCCTACACCAAGTGACCTTTCCAAAGGTCTTGTTGCCAAAGACAACCCTGGTAGGTTGAAAATGTGAATAAAGACAGGCTGCATGTTTGTGTTCAGTGTCAGTTAATCAGTACCGGGCACAGCACTGGCATAGAGAACAGTCTTAAGATCTTTGTTGCATCTTATCAACTAACTCTATGTAAAGTTTGCATATGTTGATGATGCTAAAATTATTTAACATAAATGTAATTATGTGATTTCCTTTTTCTGACAAAACCTGTTGATTTCTTTAAAAACAGATTTTTAGAAATGAAGTGAAATGGAGTAGTTCTATTAAGTGGCAAAGTACAGTTTAGATAAGTTATCTTTTTAGTGGTTGCAATATCTTAACACCTTTTAGTGTGTTAAATATCCTGTGGTGTAGACTCCAGTTTTTAATGAGAACAGGTATATTTTGCATTCTGAATCACCATACTTCATTCCCAAAAAAGAATCTATCTGACTGTGATAAAAATTTCCTGCCTTTAAAAGCAGGAAGTCTCTGTATTTTCAGTCTCTGTAATAACTTCAGCCAAGCAAAATGTAACTTTAGGCTAGTATCAGAGTTGTAAAAATATGTAAGTGTATTATACAAGTTGAATTCTGTGGTTTTTACTCCATTGCAAAGGAACTTCTGAATTGTTTCATTCCTGCATGATTACAGAAATGGATTGCTTGCTGATTTCTGATATCCATAAATAAGACTGTACAAAGTCCTGTTCCGTGCCAAGTTAGACATCAGTAAAGCTCTCTTGGGTTTGAACAGAGTCTTGAGGTCAGAGATTTCATCAACAGGCTAATTTTGTTGATTTCAATTTGTTCATATTTTAAAACTAGAAATGTTACGCTGTCTTCTTCCGCACCCTTATCTCCCCTCCCCTAGTTCAGTCCTATGCTGCAGGGTTGGCCTCTAACCCAGTTTACTGCTTTCACTTGAGAGCAGTTTGCTTCTGACTGCTTGCTTAACCACAGCTGGTTTGAGAGCATGTGTTTTTGTAGGGGCTCAGCTTGATGTTTCAGCTACACCAGTCTAACAGTTAGTCACTGCTTAAAGAAATGCCTGGCTCTCCCTTGATCTACCACTGGTGCTAGTCTCACCCTTCCCTGTGCTAGTGCAGGGAGCACAGCTAGCAGGAAACATCTTTTTCTCCAGCTTAGTTCTTGGCCAGTGCTGCTTCCTCAAGCGGTTTATTGTAGGGACAGATGAGCACCAGGAGCAGCCCAAGAGAATTGTTGGGAATGCCAAGTGAGATGATTTGAGACCATCTTTCTAGCAGCAGACAGTCTGGTTATCAGCTTGTCAAACCATGGGTTGGAAGAATGTATGTATTTGTGTGCAGAAATGTAACAGCTTGCAGTGTTGGAAAGGGTAATAAGCTTTTGCTTTTTCAAACCATTGTCTTTCTACCTTCAGCCTCTCATTCTCTGCTATGTGGTCTCCCTTTTTGTGTTTGGTGGTTTGTCTCATCCTGTACTGAGTTGGTTGAGTTCAAAGCCAAAAAGGAAGGTTTTATTTTTCTTTTCTGTTTTGTGCTAAATTAAAGAGCAGAATATATTTACTGTGGAATCAGGTGACTTCAGAGCTGATGGAAGGAAGGAAACAAGACATAGTGGTTAAATACGGGAAGGCAGAATAAAGGATTAGGAAGAACTGCTGTCTTTTTGCAGCTGTCTTGGGTGAGACCAACTAAAACACGTAACTTGGCCCCAAATCTCTATGTTTTTCTTGTTTGTGCTACTGCCCTCAGAGCTTAGGCACAATGTGATGTTAACCTACTCTCACTGTACTCCAGAAGTTTCCTATAGAGTTGGGGGACTGTTAGGGCTCTGAATCCTTGTTGATGACTAAGGTATGTCTCTTGTGAATTGCATTTTATATGTGCTTTATACTGGAGCATAGAAATTGGTTTGTTTTGCTAGTGCTTGAGTACAGATGTTGTCACTAGTGCTTTAAATGGGGAAGTAGTCTGTCTTCAGTACAGAAACCAAATTGCTCATTGTAGCCTTGCCTGTTTTGCCATGTCACCCATCCCTGCTCTATGGACAGGCTTGACAACTTTTAGAGTATTCAAGGCAGTAAAAAATACTTTAAAACATTTTTCGAAGTG
Source organism: Psittacus erithacus (assembly GCA_009867235.2). Classification (NCBI taxonomy): domain Eukaryota; kingdom Metazoa; phylum Chordata; class Aves; order Psittaciformes; family Psittacidae; genus Psittacus; species Psittacus erithacus. The sequence goes on from WYDI02030366.1 coordinate 21,319, forward strand.
GGCTTTGGGAAAGCCACTGTTACCAGAAAGGTTCTGTAACATTTGTCATGGAGCTGCCTCACTACCATGGAAGTCACATAAATATATTCTTTATAGAACATGGGATTTATTCCTTATAGAATATGGGATTTTTCTTCCCCTTGGCATTGATCAGATGCTGTTGCAGTTTTTATAATCTCCATTCTTAATTATGCTATTCTTTGCCTCTCAACTTGCATTAGTAAAAGTGGTATGTGATGTATTTAAGAAATGGTTGTGTTTTGAAAGGAATTTAAAAACAAGATTACTTTTTTTTGTGGTGACTGCATTAGTAACCACGTTCCTCTTATGCTGTATCTGTTACATAGCCCATGCCTCTAATGGATCAGCTGGCCCATGTAGGCAGTGAGCAGCCTCAGGAAGTCAGAGGATTTCAGCCAGAGTGCTTAGCCTGTCTGCTAGAGCAATTTAGCTGTTGAGCATTTAATTCGTCTGGGACATACTAGAAAGAAATTTTGTAGTCTTGTCAAATCATACAGGTAGAAGATGAAGCAAGCTGTAAGTAATAAAGCAGAATGTTGGTATTCCAGCCTGGTTTTGGGTGCCCAGAGTTTTCTGGTGTGGGTTTTCTTTTGGGGGTGTGTGGGTTGTGGTTTTCGCTTGGTTTTTGTTTGGTTTTAGTGCAAACCTGATTTCCCTTTATCAGACAGTGACCGTGATCAGAATTTTTATCTAACTTGGCGAAATTGTCTTGAGCTCAAACAGCCAAGGTCCAAAAGAATTTGGAATTTAGTTTGGCCAATAAGGCACTGCAGAAGTTTCTATCAGCACTGTTCATAAAATAAATCAAGACGGTGTAATTTGTACCTGTATTTGAAAGGTGACATGACATACTTCTGTTTCAGATGCCATTTTCCAAGGGTTTGAGACATTGATCTTGTATGTTTGTTATTCTTTATCACAGAATGTTCTTTCTACTTCTGATCTTGAATATGGCTTAAGCAAAAGTAACTATCCGCTGAGTAACTGGAGGGTACAGCTTGCTTAAAGATGAGCTTGCTGCTTGTGCCAAGTAATCATCAGAACAAAGACTGAAAGGCTCACCAGTGATAAAACAGGACACTGTGATTTCCCAGGGTTTTTCCCTTCCTGCAGAGAATTATTGAAGTCGGAAACCTTGTCAGAGTGTGACTTCAGACTTGAGTCAGCAGCTACATTAGAAAGTGTTCTCAAAACATTTTAGTCCATTTTAGCACTTTGTGAATGACATGGAGAAGACTCAGAAAATTATATCTGAGCTTGCTTTTAACTCACCTGTTCAGAGGGTTTGTGGAAGGCCATAAACCACTTGATGCTTCTCTATAAAGCTTCAGCTGTTCATAGTACACCCTGTATTTTTCCTATCCTGTCTGCCTGCTGGAGGAGGGGTGATGGAGAAAGCAAGCTATCCAGGATAATGGAAACACTGAAGTAACATATATACTATAGATTGTACGCTATGGGTTGGACAGTGTAGCACTGTTGGATCAGCTTGGATCCTCTGAACTTGGCTAGGTCTGGCTCAGGACTAGCTCCAGTTTTTGGCTGGTTGCTGGGAAGCCATTCGGAGCCTGCATGAGTTTGCTGGCATGTGTGCAGTGCTGGGCCTGAGCTGCACAGCTCTGTGCCTCATCTGTACACAAGAGACTTGGGCTGGATGAATTTCAGTGTAGCTGCATTCTGCTTAACCAGAGCTGGTAAATCTTCACTGACCCAGCAGGACTCTGAGGTGCCTGCAGTGCCCATGTTAATGTTCTTGGCTCTGGGAATGCTGAGGCTGGATTTGCACAGAGCTGGCTCAAGTCTGCAAAGCTCATCAACTTGCAGCAGCATTGCCACTTTTAGGATGAAGCACACCCCAAAAGCTGTGTCACGGTCTTCTTCTGGCACTGTTCCTGACTTAGGAGTTTAGATAGACTTGTTTTTATGGCTAATTTTTATGGCTATATAGCTGCTTAAGGTGGATGAATCAGCATTGGCTGAGATCATAAATCACTCATGAAATAACACTTCATGAGCATCACACGAGTCCTGTTCTCAGAAGGATGTGGCTGCAGTGAGAGCTCGCTGAGGAAAACACTTTGCTGTTTCTAAAGTTCATTTGAACAGAGCACTTTATGACATTTTGTTGCAATTTAAAATAAAACCCTAGCAACGTTTCTAGCACATTACTAGCAGGCTTAGTAGAATATGACTTATATATCCACTGTTCTTTGACTTACTGAAAGTGTTGCCTATTTTTCGTTTTCTCTCTTTCTCTCTCTCTTTTTTTTTTTCTTTGTTGTTTACATAGATTTGAGTATCCTAAGTCAAAATGCTTCAGCAGAGAGAGCTAGAAATATTCTAGCTGTGGAGACTTCTCCTACAGACCTGGTGGGGGAACAAGCAGCTTCCCAACCTGCACCAGTCCAACCAAGTGCCATCAATTTCTCGCTTAAACAATGGAGTACCGAAATCAAGTAAGTTGGGAATGTGGGAGAAAGAGTTATGAGATTGATAGTTGCTAACAGAGACTGTTTCCTACTGAAAGCTGTGTGTATGTGAAGGCAGGGCTTTTTAGAAGAACTAAAGGTGATTGGGTAGGTCAGTATGTTGGACTGTATCTCTTCAAGTAAACTGTTTCTTTATTCTGCTTACTTGTTTGAAGGGCATAGCTGAACATTGTTGTGTAGCATTACTGTTGCCTGAAAGGGAGACTCAAGTCCTATAACACAAGCCTAGTGATGGCTTTGCTTTCTGAACCTAAGCAGGGATCTGGGAGTTGTATTCTCAGCTAGTACTTATGTCAGTCTTCACTGTGTAATGGAGCTGCTAATTATTTGCTTCTAGTCAAAGGATATTACAGTGCTATTAGCAGGTCACAAAGCAGAGCTGTAGCCTTCACTAACTAGACCACATCCCTCTTGAGCTGCAAGTAAAATGTTGTTTAGAGTTAAACAAATTCTTTTTAAAGCTTTCTGGCTAAGCACAGAGATCTGAGAGGTTACACGGTGTTGTTGGCTTTGAGTACTGTGTAGACTATCATTTAAAATCTAGAAGAGATGACATATGGCTAGATTAAGCAATATGTCAATCCTGTTACTACATGTCCTGTTTAAACTGGTAATCTTGTATGATTTCATGGGTTTATGTAGCTACTTTGCCTTGGTAGAACTTAAATTTGGTCATAATGGAAGGACAGTAACATGAAATTATTTGTTAGGTGAATTCTGTATACTTAGAATGAGAGTTCCTGACTTTTTAGAACTTTTTCCTTGAATATATTTTTTTCTTTTCAGATGAGATGCTTTGGGGAAGTTTGGCTAGAAGGGCAGTGTTAGGGAGAGCTGCACAGTGTTGCCTGGTTGCTGTTTGTTAAGGCATCAGTGGCATTGAGGGTTGGGAAGCACTTTTAGTGGAAGGGATATGCTTCTGGTGGCAGTAGCCCAGGTATTGTAGCATGGTATTCAGGAGCTGGCCTTTTTCTGTATAGCTGTGATCCTGATGGCTTGGAGTCCTTGCAGATCTCTGGGAATAAACATGTAAGAAAATTTAACACTGAAGCTCTTTCGTGTTAAATCCCATCCTCCTCCATTCCGCTCCCTCTGGAGTTGTTCAGCTGCAGTGGTTCATTTGTCCTGTTCAAATGTTCCTGGGAAAAATAACATTTAAAGTATCTACTAACATTATTTTTCTTAATTCTGTGGGTTGTTTTGTTTTTCGAGCTATGTGTATCTTTTATTTATGCAAAATATAGCCATGGAAACATACTGTATTATAGTAACTTCAATTTATATAACCGCAAAATAAGACTTAATCCAAAGCATTTAAAAATATGGAATCATTAGAGCATATGATCAGGTCTTGTGTAGCTTGTTTGATGGTTCTTGTCATACTGTGCATAGGAAAATAAATACTGCTTTTTAAAATTCAACTACCTACTATTAATCTCGACAGGAAGCAATGAAGCAGCGAAGCAGTGCTACTTCAGTGCCCCTATGCAGATCTTTACAAGCTTTGGCCCCAGCTAGGATCATTCATGGACTGAACAACAGTTTTTGAAGAAGCTTTTCTTGAAGTCATTGGACTTCCTGTTCCTTGCAATGTTCAGACTTTCAGAAGGAATGTTCAGACGGGCTTCAAATGCTGTAGCTGACTAAGGGCAGTTGTGGAGCTGCATGCAAAGAGATCAGCCACTATTCAGAGGACAGCTATAAAGGTGCTAGGTGACACTTAGTAATTTTGGGTGCCTTAGGAAATACATCAGTCATCACCCAATTACAGCTGTTTAATTTGAATGGAAGGTCTGAACAGTGAAGTGAGGCTTCTTGCCCTCAACAGAAGTTGTGCTTCTTTCTGGAAGAAGATGCAACGTGTAGTGTAATTCAATCTTTGTCAAGTTTGCAGATTGGTTGTTGAAATAGTTTTTATTAATAACTTCTAGGATTATTTTTTAATTGTGCTTATTTATCAGTTCCCCAGGCTACAGTAATTTTGCACAGTGTAAAGATTTGCCTGGAATTCAGATTAGATGTTAAATCTCTAGTGCAGCTGAAAGACTGTATTGGATCCTGAAGGAGTAATATGGGTTACTTTCTGCTTCAGGTTTAAAGACTAAGAAGAGAGAATGTGGCTGATTGAGTGAAAGCACATTTGTGTGATTGAGTGAAAGAATCCATCTTACGCAGACTAGGTAGAAAATGATGAGATACTAAATATCTTTCCAACTTTATACCTAAAATCTTAAATTGAGTCATATGTGTTCAGAATCTCTTTCTCTAGTTGAGCAAAGACTTTACAATACTGAGCTAAATTAATACACCTGGATCTAAGTGTGGACTTCAACATTTCTGATTGCATGATGGTAATGGGGAAAACTGGGTAGGGTCATCTCATCCTGCTCACAAAACTTACTGTTCTCCTATAGAAAGATCTGGCTGGAATTTAGAGGTTGCCTCTGAAATGTTCTTGCAGATAATGGGCAACGTTCCGCCTTAGGAAAGACAAACTGCTAAGGAGTCTGTCATCAGGGATTCAGCTACAGCAGGTCTCTTGAATGTTGCGAAGTTTGATGTTAATCCAGACTGTGAAGCTATAACATTATATGGGTTTTGACTGCATGCTGGTCTGTCTAATGCTTCGTAGTTATCCTAAAATTCTAAGCTACAGTAACTGATCAATACAGAAGATGCTGCTTCTAAATCTTAATTTGTTTTGTTGTTTTCCCCATTGCCAAAAAAAGGATAAACCAGAAGATGACACAAAAAGACCATAGTGGTCTCCTAGATATTAATAGCCTGCAAAAGCAAAATAATTGTGTTCTTGAAGCATAGCCCTGTTGATAGCAGGTGCTGTTTAGTAGGATATGCTTTATTTTCTGTGAGCTTTTATTTGGTATTGCTTATGTCTGTGGTGTAGCTTATTTTTAGTTTGCACTGTTTATGAACTGCAGAATTTGTCTTGAAAACCCTTTATAAAAATAATACAAAGTGGAGAAATCTTTGTCTCTTTTCCTGCTGTCTTTTCAAGGAATTCAATGTCCTCTTTAAGAAAAGGAAATAATGAAAACCGCAGGAGCGTATTTTATACCACTGAGGAGTGGGAAATGCTGGACCCAACCCCTAAAGACTTAGAGGACTCGATGGCCCTGGAAGAAAAGAGGAAGCACCTGACAGAAGGAAACAAAGGTAGAAGTGAAAGGAAGAAAGGGGACCGTATGCCTTCGCTTCTTTAGTGTAGTGTACTACATTATGTCTATCTCCAGGAAATAAGTAGGAGATTATCTTTTCTTCACAAACCACATGCACAGCTCTATAAATTCTTCTAAAAAAATTAATTCCTTATGATGTGTTTGGAGTCCCCTGCCAGATACAACAGAACAAGTATGAAGCCTTGTTATCCATTGCTTCAGGTTCCCTGAGCATGTTACCAGCTCTAGTTTTTACTCTTGAGTTGTGAAGTTGCAGGATGAAGGGAAATGTTGAGGCTTTAGTTGAGTGTAGCCCATTTGTCTTTGGGATATGGAGTACATAAATACATGATATATTGGGTTGCTTCTGAACTGGGGGAAGAAAGTAGGGATGTACATGCAGTGATGGTTCATCTGTGCATTGCAACTGGTTCTCATATTAGACGAGTGTCTGGAATAACCTTGTGAAGGCATCTTACAGCTCCTTAAGAGCACTTTAGGTGAGATCCAAGTGAGTCAGTCTGTTAGAAAACGTCTTTCTCTCTAAGAATACTCCTGTGGTTATATAAATGGAGGTGAAACCTTGCACTGAATGCCTCTTGAAAGAGCAGTATATAGTGATATCACTGATGGTTTTGCTCTGATCACTTCTGAGCTGTTCATTCTGTAAAGCAATGTTTCCTTTGCTATAGTTAGGGATACCCTTCATTTTCTGTAATGAAATGTAAAGTTCTCTTCATGTCTTATTTCACAAGTATTGATTTATGAGCTAAATCTTTTATGTGTGAGAGGAGAAGGCTGAGCTATATATTTTTCCCACCAAAGGAAGCAACTTGGAAAATGAGGAATGTTTAACACTATTGTATTGGACTATTTAAATGCTGCTTACAGACTAATTTTAATGAGCATATTTTTAAAAGAAAATCTGAATGCTTTGTGAAATGCCTTTTTACGAAGTGAACCGAACTAGAAGAAATTGTTTTATGCAGGACTGACTAGTTCAGCTTTTCCATTCGATTTTGGCCGCATTCCACACAAAACAAGACGCCCGTTAAGAGACATGATTGCATCAAACAAAAACCGGAACGGCAGCGACTCTTCTCCAACCGAGTGGTATGCTGGTAATGGGAACAAACTAGTTTCTGAACTGCAGCTGAAGTATCAAAGCCAGCAAGAAGAGTTGGAAAAGCTAAAGAAAGATCTTCTGAGCCAAAAGGTAATCATGCCTTCAGGCAAAATGAAGAAAAGGAAAGGGCTCTGGCAGGTGATAGTGAGTTTTACCCTTTATGGCTGCCTAACTGCATCAAGCCCTGGTTGTTTGTTATAAAATAATAGTGCGAAATAAATCTTTGTTTACAGAAAGTCTTGAAACAAGAAGAACTGAATTTTACATCTGTTGAAGATCAGATCTCTGAACAAAACTTTGATATGCATGGTGTTCATTAACTTGCTTTACCTATCTTCCTTACGCTCTGAAGCTGGCTTTGTCAGTGTCCGCCAGGATCCTGGCAGATAATCACAGCTTCTTTTGCCAGTAGTACATGTAATTCCTGAGGAACAAGTTCTTCCAAGTCCTTTTTTGTTTGGTTCTATGGTTATTTTTTGATTCTTTTAAGTCTGGAGGAGAGGGCCAGGGAGTGCCCAATGGTTTTCTAAATGATAGGCATAACCATAAATCTGTGTATGTAGCACTGCCCTCATATAGGCATATAGGCATAGTTCATGCTTGTGTGTCCTCATAATTCAGATTTATTAAATACCTTGGTTTTATCTGAGAGAATTTATACTCATTTTAAGGGGTATCTGTGCAATCCCATGCGCAAAGATACTCATTTGTCCTTTTATAGTGTGAGGGAAGAGAAGTTGAGAACAGTAAAATTGTTAGATAGATGTGTTTTGAAAAAAGGGTTCTAGCTCAGAGCCTTCGATGCTGTCCTTTTGCAAAGACCACAGAAACTCCTTTCCTCCCGTGTTGCAAGTCAGTTAATTGTTTGGCTGATTCTATGGCAGGACTTTCTAAAGAGCCTTCTAAAGACTTCGTTTTCAGTGAAACAGCATGTTTTGGTTTTGGTTGCTTTTACTTTCTCTGCATCTGTTAGGGAAGAGAGCAGTTACTTATCCTTCCCTTTTTCATTCTCTGATGTTCGTGTTATTTTTTGAGGTTTAAGCCCTCTTCTGATTTAAGCCATCCATATGGCCAGTCACTGTAAGGTGTTAACCTGCTAGGAATCATGTCATGTAAGTGGCAGTTTTTGAGGGCAGGTTGAATGGGGTTTGGAGCAAACTAGTCTAGTGGAAGGTGTCCCTTTCTGGGGCAGGGGGTTTGAACTGGCTGAGCTTTAAGGTCCATTCTAGCCCAAACCATTCTATGGTGTTTCCTTTTTTCCTTAGAATATGACCATGAAGTCTTTTAGAAGTTCATGATTCAGAAGCAAACCCATTCCAAAGCTTTCCTTTGCCTGATGGTAGATTTCTAAGTTATAAAATATAGAAACTTGAGACTGCATTGGTATATTTTCTTTTTAATTCTCAGGAACTCGTGCGACTTCTGCAACAAACGGTCCGATCTTCCCAGTACGATAAGTACTTTGCAAGCCGTCTTTGTGAGGGGGTTCCCAAAGAGAAATTAGAGCTGTTGCACCAAAAAGATGACCAGATTCTGGGTCTCAACAACCAGCTTGAGAAGTTAAATCTGGAAAAAGATAGTCTCCAGCAGGAAGTAAAGAATCTGAAATGCAAAGTTGGAGAGCTCAATGAGCGGCTGGGTATGCTGATGGAAACAATCCAAGCTAAAGATGAGGTGATCATGAAACTCTCTCGTCGACTCAGCGAATGTGAGGATAGCACATCCTCTCAAAGTGGAGCAGTAAATTCTTCCATGGCCACCTGTACTAATAAGGAGCTACAGGAACTGGACAGGCTTAAAGTAAGAGCAATATCTCTGTCTTGATGGATAGGGGAATCTCTGCTCCCCGTAAAAACTATGTTGTAGTCTGCTATACTGTTTAAGGAGATCATTACAGCAGCTCTCCAAGGTACATGTCAGCTGAGGCGTTCTGTGTTTGGAATCTACACTTAGAACTGTTATGCGGCAATCTGAACAGGACTTCATACTTTGAGCTGGTCTGTACATCTATAGTACAGTGTCTCATACTTTGAGTAACTTAATCATTGGTGTGGAGGAGGAGCGATGGCAGAAATAATAAAAGAAACAGGAAAAAGTAAGAGTAAGAGGAAAACATTGGAGTTACTGAAGTTAGCCACTGTGCTCTAAACATTTCTTGCCTTTGGGTAAATGTTGTATTCCAAATTGATTAGCATTCCAAGGGATTTGGGGCACAAATAAGTCATACAAAATACGTATAAACATTCATCATTTTCTTTCTTATATATGAGCCTGATAAGAAAATAAAATTGAAACTACAACTCCATGGTCTTGGCACCAAGCAGAGCAAAGCTTGTAGATGCTCTGGAGTGTGGGAGTATTGTAGTGTTGGGAGGGTACCAACATTCCCTCATCCCACAGCTTCAGGTTTCAGAGGTAGTATTTGTAGCCAGGAGCTGAGTGGGTTGTGTAAGGAAGCTGCCTTCTACTGGGAGTGTAGCACTGGAAGGGAAGCAGGTGAGGTGCAGCACCACCCTGTACAGCACTCTGCTGTATTTGGCATGTGTTTGACTTATGTAAGAGCTAAAAATACTGTTTGATTTGATATGTTTAATGGTAAGTCCTTGTTCTGTATTCTGAGGTGAAGTTTCTCAGGTAGACACATGCTGTTTGTAAGATATTCTAATGAAAAATACAGTTTGCTTTGCTTTTTTTACTCACAGGACAATCTTCAGGGTTACAAGACTCAGAATAAATTTTTAAATAAAGAGATTTTGGAACTTTCTGCTCTACGAAGAAATGCAGAAGCAAGAGAGAGAGAATGGCAGGCGAAGGTCAGACTAACACATCGTGTTCTCATTTTGGCAATGTCTAAAGCAGTTTTCCAAAGCGCAGTTGTAAATCTACACAGGAAGCATAACTGTAGAAGGGGAATGGAACGACTTGAATGTATTCAGTGTGATAAGTTAAAAAATCAAGTTCTCCCCAAACACAGTCCGTACAGATTAGTTTTGCTGCATGGATTCTTCAAAGAAGTAATAGACTATAAAATTGTGTTAACGAGTGAAATTTTTCCATGACTTATGAACACAGGCGTGTGTATTTGTGGAAACACTGTTTCCTTGAAATTAAGGCTGTTATGTTCTTGAAGTGTGCAAAAGACAGGATATGTGTGGATTTGATGTGTCGTTGGGGTAGAGCATGAAGGATGGTAATGGTGTTTAACCATGGAAGTGTGTTTCTGTGTAGATGAATTTGAGCGTAGAGAAGTTGCAGGTAAATAATGAAGATTTCCATTGCCAGGGACTAGGAAAAATGCGCACATCCATAGCTGTGGCAAGATACCAGTAGCCGTGTTTTGCTAGGGTTTGCTTTTGGTTTGTTTGAAATGATGCTCACAGTAGCCAGGTCTAAATGCTATCTTTTTTGCACAGAGGTGGGTGTTGACAATTCCTACATGTTATTGCCTAACTCATGTCTTTAAAATGACATTTAAATTCAAGTTGTTCAAACATGCATGGACTAAAGCTGTTATTTCATAGCAAAAGTACAGGTGGGAGAAAACCTGTTGTCTACTATTCTCCTTGTGTTTTAATGCCAGCCAGCAACTAAGTACCACACAGCCACTCACTTTACCCCTCTGGTGGGATGGGAAGGAGAATCAGGGAAAAAGCCAGTAAAACCTGTGGGTTGAGATAAGAACAGTTTATGTAATATATTTATATAGTAGTAATGAAAAGGGAGACAACAAAAAAAGTGAGAAAGAAAACCCGAGAGACAAATGACGCACAATACTACTGCGGCACCACCTGCTGACCGATACCCAGCCTGACCTGAGCAGCATTCTGCCCTTCCAGGTAGCTCTCCCTCAGCTTATATACTGGGGCATGATATGCTGCGGTATGGAATACCGCTTTGTCTAGTTTGGGCCCCTCCAGGCTTTTTGTGCGCCTCCTCACTGTCAGAGCATGACAGACTGAAAAGTCCATGATCAGGGTAAGTGCTACTGAGCAACAATTCAGTAAACCATTTGTGTCTTATCTGCATTATTCCCAGGTTAAAGCCAAAACACAGCATTGTACTAGCTTCTAGGAAGAAAATTAACTCTATCCCAGTGAAACCAGGACATGTCTTAAAAGGCTTGATGTAAAAAGCCACAAGTATCTGAGGTGCCTTTTCCAAGCACTTTATGTACAGAATTTTACAGTAGTGTAATAAAATGCATATGCCACAAAAATGAGAAAGTAAATCTGACTGCTCTTGACTTACAGGTTTCTAAGCAACATAAGCTAATAGAGTAATATTGAACCAGATTTTAGAAGTGTAGTGCAAAGTACATTTCTGAAGACTTCTAATAGTACATGTTGTTTTCTGCAGTACACGAGCTTGGAAGCCAAACTCTGTCAGATAGAAAGTAAGTACTTGATCTTGCTTCAAGAAATGAAAAATCCTGTTTGTTCTGAGGAGCAGAGTCCTGCTCGTGAGGTCATCACACAGCTACTGGAGGATGCTTTGAAAGCAGAAACTAGTGAACAACCAGAACAAGCATTTTTCAAACCACACCTGGTCAGGTAATTTGGTCCTATTGTAATAAATGTCTGTGTATCTTGGTCAGTATGCCTGGTTCTAACACTGGAAATCAGACAGCTGGGAAATATTTGCAGGATTTGGGGGTTTCAGTGTGTGGGAAACAGCATGGAAAGAGTTAACAAGGGAAGCTGGATTTCCTAGTGGATGCATAATCCAGGTGACCAATCGCTATGTAAGGTAGTGCGCAGGTGGCGTGCGTGATCAGCCTGAGGGGGTATAAATACGCATTAAAACTGCGCAATAAACGAGCAAGCTCCATCACTCATATTGAGTTAGTGTCTTGACTCCGGCCGGTCTCCTACATCTGGGTCCCTACATCAGTGTACTTCCCTTCATGCATAGCAGTATCATCATGAGATCCTTTTGGCGATATACATACATGTATTGTTTTATTTAATATACAGTAGAAAACTCAAATGTTGCCACATAGCTGCTGAAGGTGAGCTACGGAAGAGATGGGCTCCTTGGAACTTGACCATGTTCTTAAATAAATTGCTTCATCTGCGTAGTAATAAATATTGGAATATGGGCATGAAATCTTTTGTATATGGAAGTATAAAAATAATTCTTAAATAAAATATATACTTATGAAATGTTTAATAATTGTTAAAACTTGAAAACTGGGAAGTGCCTTGTGGGATATTTGCAGTAACTTTTAGGATGGGAATTCGAGAGTTTCAGGGCTACTGAACACATTTTTTAACGCCTTTTTTCTTTTTTCGCCCTCCATTTCAGTGAATATGATATATATGGTTTCCAGACAGTCCCAGAGGATGATGATGAGGAGAAACTAGTAGCAAAATCACGAGCTTTGGACCTAAGATCACTTTCTCTCAGTGAAAACCGAGAGATCTCCACAGGAGTAAAATGGGAAAACTATCTTGCCAGCACAATGAATAGAGAGATGATGCGCTGTGTAGAACTGAAGAACCTTATTCGATCTGGAATTCCACATGAGCATCGTTCCAAGATGTGGAAGTGGTGTGTTAATCTCCATGTTAAGAAATTCAAGGACAGCAGCATTCCTGGCTACTTCCAAACCTTGCTTCAGAATGCTCTGGAAAAACAAAACCCTGCATCTAAACAGATTGAGTTGGATCTCTTGAGAACTCTGCCAAACAACAAACATTATTCTTCTCCAACATCCGAAGGGATCCAGAAGCTGCGGAATGTGCTGCTGGCATTTTCATGGAGAAATCCTGATATAGGATATTGCCAAGGACTTAATAGGTAAGATTTTGCAACTACGCAATGGAACACTTCCTGAGCCTTTCAAATCACATGTATAGCAATGTGCTTTTGGGTAGGCATTTGCCTTATGGTTTGTATGTCTAGGGTTTACGTTTTAATAAACATCTATCATATTTCTTTAAGACAATAAAAAAAGAATTACCAGGATCATTAAACTTGTAAAATCAGCTTGGTGCTGGAATTAACACACATTGACAAACAGGCTACTTGAATGTAGTTTGATGCTCTGGAGTATCTTTTTGCATGCAAGAATTTGGTAGGATTTGGGTTAGCAGAAAAAAATGCTTAAAAGTTTCTGGGGTGGGGTTTTTTTTTCATCCTGTAAGGCCACAAATGCCAGCATTTCCCTTAGTGCCTTCAGTCAGAATTGCAGTCATCAACGTAAGGATGATTCTAATGCTACAGTGAAAAGAGAAGAAAGATTTGAAGTCATTACAGTTGGCACTTGCTGAAATAGTTTTGCTGCTTTGAGATCTGTAGTAAAGGAAGGTGTTGTTTGAAGTACCCTCCCCTATAATACTGTGGGTGTCAATTGGTGCACTAATTTATGTAGTAGTAGAGGGAGTGAATAATGTAGTAATGGGAAGTATTCTTTTTCTGAGTATGCACCACTAGTGGTGATGCTCTGTGGGTATGTCATATTTTTAGTACTGTTGCTGCTGTGTCACAAGACGTGTGAAGAAAAGAGCTGTTGCAGTCTTGGAGCAAAACACCTCTGGTGTCTAGAAGGTGTTAGAAATGCTTTTGCTAAATTTAAGCTTTCTGTGCAGCATTATTTTATCCTGCAACATTTTTGGGTTTCCTGTAAATAATTCTGCAGTTAGGTATACTTGTACATCAGCAAACCAGGTGTTTATTCCATGCTTTAGTTCTCTTAAGCTTTCAAAGTGTTACCACCATATTAAGCTGTGTAGCATCAGAAGCAATTCATGTTGTTACAGTTCCTCTTGCATATAGGCATAAAATAAGTTTACTTGGAGAAAGATCTTGGAGGTAACCTTTCATATTCAAACAACTATCAGCAACGTGAAGCTACTCTCTGTTGGGTTTTTTTTCCTTTCATAATACTCACTGGAAACAGGAAACCCAGGGATGCTGCTGCTGTTTAATCTTTTTTTTAATTCCTTACTTTTAAGAAGCTGCTGGAACAAGTTTAGTCTCTGATAAATTTTAGTTTTTTTATTCTCCTTGAAAGACAATGGTAGATAAGATAAAAGTGTTATTTACATTTATCTTTGTGGGTATAAAGTACACTTGCTAAAAAGGATTTTTCTAAACTTACAACAATTTTGTGTGAGGTACAAGAACCATCTGTGCTTGTCCCCTTCTGTAAAGACACGCAAAAGTCTGGAACTTGGAAGCTTCTCATTAGTTTGCCTTTTATCCTGGAAGAATGGCATCAAGCAAATCACTTTGCTTTTGCCTTCACCTTTTTTCTTATTTAACTGAATAAGAATGCTTGGTGTGGCTGAGAAGGCATGTCATTGCCCCCCCTTAAACCTCATTAACAGTTTTACTCTTCAGTGCTCCTGTTACTATATTTATTTCTGCTGAATGGGAATAAAGGCTTTATTTTTACTGTTCTTACTATATTCTGTGATAGTGTAACAATCTTTTTTCTCACATAACCCCTATTTTCAGGTTGGTAGCAATTGCACTTCTGTACTTGGAACAGGAAGATGCTTTTTGGTGTCTAGTAACAATAGTGGAAGTTTTCATGCCTCGTGATTATTATACAAAGACACTGCTAGGATCTCAGGTATGTGCTTTGCCAGAATAAACCCTGGTCCTGTAAACTGCAGCCAGTCAAAACCTTTCCTCTCAAACTGTCTGATGGGCCTTTTGGTGAATGTGCTGAGGTGACAGAGGTGACTTCCAGGCACCAGGGCCCTTGTCTGGGTTGGAAAATTGGGAACAATAATACCCTGTTTGTCATCTCTTTAGGTTGACCAGCGAGTATTCAAGGATTTAATGAGCGAGAAGCTTCCACGACTCCATGCTCATTTTGAGCAATACAAAGTTGACTATACTCTCATCACTTTCAATTGGTTCCTTGTCGTATTTGTGGACAGCGTGGTTAGTGACATCCTGTTTAAAATCTGGGACTCCTTCCTCTATGAGGGACCAAAGGTGAACTGAATGAGCTAAGTATATCAGTTGTTACCTGTTAACAAAATGCTGTGGTGTTACTGAGGGCAGGCTGGAAGAAGGTTTTATCATAAGAATCCTGTCAGTTATAATCACTGGTAAAATAAAAAGGAAGGTATGTGCATAAATAACAGTTTTCCATTGTACCTGTGTTTTGCGAGTTAACATCTTGAGTTACATGGAAGAATTTGTAAGTGCTGAGTATTTTCCTTTCACTATACACCTTTTTTTTTAAGCTTTGAAAAATAAAGCTATAGGCAGTGTCCTACATGAAGCTATCCATCAGTTTTAAGTAATTATATCAAAATGAGAGCTACTTCTATGAAGAAGCAAGCTGAAGTGAAGGAGACAGAAGCTGGAAGTATTGAAAGGATGTAAAAATTAGTTGTAACCAAGTGTTAGTGTTTAGCTTGTCTCTGCAGCAACTATTTGTGTTATTTCTGCAGACATTGAAAGTACAACTGACACAGACTCACTTTCTGGGCTCCTTATCTCATAAATTAAGGGTGGCGGTGAAAGAATTTTCATGTGTTTCATACTTGTTGAATTGCAGTAAAATAACATCAGTTCAGGATTCAAGCACAATAATAACATGAATTGTAGGCAATTGGAGGGAACAGGAAAGTTATAAGTAGACAACAACTGTGTGTTAGCTAGATTTCATGTTGGCCTCATCTGAGCATTCTAACGTGCAGCAATATTTTGGTTGTGTGTTCATTCAAGTAGTTTTTAATCATCCTGGTATTTTGTGAAGGGAGCCAAATACAGACTGAGGAAGTTCAGAACTTCCTGAAGCCTTTTCAGAATGAAGGGAAGTAATGCTTCTTCCAGCTTGTGCCAAAGGTGATTGACAAACTGGTGTCAGAAAGTCCTTCAGCATCAGACCCCAATGTGATGTGAAAATTCGAGGCAGACATTGGAAAACAATCCGTTGAAAAAGCAGAACTTAATTTTAGCTCTGAAGTAACTTAGTAAATGTGTTCCACAGGCCCAGCAGTCTTTGCTCTGCAGCTGAGTTAGGAACTTAGAACTTTGTAAGAATGTGTGCGTTATCACCCCAGTATTGCATTCTGGATAGACCTCCAGAACACAGTCTTGGTTACAGCCACAACTCTAAGGTTTTGGCAGCTTTTGGAAATAGGGGACAGGGCAGGAAGGGAGCTTGAGGGAAGTGTGATTGTAGCTCAAATTCACGCTGTAGGAAGAGTAACAGGAAGAGTAACACCTTTCCTTTGAGTTTATGATAGATGATAATGAGACTCAGTGCATTCTGTTCTTGTGAAGAATCAAACATTATGTGTATTTTTATCAGGTAATATTCCGATTTGCCCTGGCACTTTTTAAATACAAAGAAGAGGAAATCTTAAAACTGCAAGATTCAATGTCCATCTTCAAGTACCTCCGATATTTCACACGCACTATACTTGATGCTAGGTGGGTAACTCAAGCTTGTTCATAACTGAAAGGCTTGTAGTGGAGCATGCAAGAAATCTGTTGTGGGGTTTTGTTTTATGTTGGTTTTATCTATGTCTTAATTTATACATAGAGCAACTAGAGATGAAACTAACTACTGAGATTTCTCCTGAGTAGCTGTATCTAGTGGAGGCAAAAGTACAAGTAACGAATGCGTAATGGTAAATTTTCACCTGTGCCAAGTTGGTCTGGTTTAGCAGTTGTATCGTGGTAGCAATAGATCATAATTTCAACCGCAGGTGAAGTCTCCCCCCATTGCAGATACAATTTACATAGTAAAATGTTTTACGATACATAAATACACATCCTGGTTCATTTATTAAAAACATGAGCTATGACCCACGAGGCTTAGATCTCTTATGCATCATTAATGCATAGACTAATGCCACATAACTCCGGCTTATTTTAAGATATACCTTAAAGCAGAGAATAAATGCAGATTAGATCCTCTTCTTTAGTCCTTGCATAGGAATTACAGTTTGTAAATTAGAGTCTGATGTTTTTAGGTTCCTAGATCTACTGTTGTCCTGTAGAGCAGTAGATTAATCTTAAAAAGAGGTGGAGGTGTCATATTGGGATTGGTTTCATGTTTGAAAATGTTTTGCACAGATATTAAAACTCACTGATGTTGAATTTAATACAAAATCATATATTCTAAACTGAGGTGTTTGCTTTTACTGTAATAAATTCCATATGAATTTATTCATTTATACTTTGGCTCCTACTGTAAGAGCTATTTATTATTTTTACTTCATGTGTTTCAGTTTTGACTGGGGTGAAGTTAAAGCTGAATAATCTTACTGTGTGCTTAAAAAGGCTGGCTGGAACTGATGCAACTGATTTAAATAGTAAAAGTCTTGATAACAGTTATGTTTACCCTGCTGAAACCTCTCCAAGCACTCCTGAGGGGGAGTTGCATGATGCTTTATATTTTAGCACTCCCCTCTTTATTTGAGAAATGCTGGGCAGTTGTTTTACTCAGCTGGCTGTGACCAAAATAAATGCTGACTCATTCCAAATCTGGAAGTGACAGGGAAGTACGTACTTGATTCTGGTAAGAGGGAGCGCATACTTTTAACAGAAAACAATAAATAAAACAAAGTTGTAGATATTTTATAATTGATAAATAGGTTATTTTAGATCTTATAATCCAATGTGTAATATGTAATACCAGTAGTACTGCAGCAGAATCGCCAGTAACTAAAGGTTGTAAAAGAAAAGGGGAGAGAAAACCTAAATCTTTCTGTTCTTGCCTAATTTGAACAAAATTTTGGTATTTAATCAGCTGCAGATTTGCCTTTTCCTTCTTTTTACAATTAGGAAAGAAAAATGATGTTTTGGCTCTCCTCTCAACTCTCTGTGCTGAACTAACCTATTTTAAAGACTTAAATTGCTGGAAGAGATCTCATTTTGGTGTTAAAAAATGAACTGATTTGGTATCTTTGGTCGAAATCAGTGCATCAAAGATACCTGCAATACAAGAGGGACTTTTCACAAGGGCAGGTAGTGACAGGACAAGGGGGAATGGCTTTAAACTGACAGAGGGGAAATTTAGATTAGACATTGGGGAAAAAACTTTATTATGAGGGTGGTGTGTTCCATTTTTGTACAAGTTTTACAATAGCTAAGTTTACAATAGCAACAAGAACTTGGCCAATGAAGCCATGGAGGCTTTCAGGTGGTTTGCCAACTGTCAAGAGTTTGATAACACTTTATTACCTGAAGTAACTTTAAAACTGAGTGCTTTATAGAACTTTCTTGCAATACTGGTAACATCTGAGACCTATTCAGGTACGTGAAAGAGACCAGTGATACCAGCCATGTGCTAAATACTTAGATGGATGTAGTTCAAAACTGACTTTAAAAACCCCAAGTATTTGTCTTCTCATGTGTAACTTTACAGGAAACTGACTGGTATTGCTTTTGGAGACCTGAATCCTTTTCCATTACGTCAGATCAGGAACCGGAGGACCTATCACCTGGAGAAAGTACGTCTTGAACTAACTGAACTAGAAGCCATTCGTGAGGATTTCCTGCGTGAACGAGAGACATGTGTCGAAAAAAGAGACCTTATTAGTGATGATGAGGAGGATAGTTGAAACTACTCAACATAAACTTTTCTTTGGGATCGTGACCAAAGTGAGTTAACCTCCAAAACACTTTATTCATCCTGTCAAACAGAATGTAGACTAATTCCTTGGAAATATGCAGGACAGATTTCCAAACCCCAGCACTTTCAGAAATACTGCTTTGTATGGAGGCCAAACACTTCTGTTTACATTTATGTTCATGGAATTGTATGTAGAGCACTTAATATCTGTCTCAATCAGTCAGATGAATTGCCACTTGTTTTCTCACAGTGCACTGTTGGTGCCCGTATGTGAAACATCCGCACTCTGTTTACTACATTCATTGCCATTCTGTGGGGTTTTGTGTAGCACAAGTTCAGTGTGGGAAGACATCATATTTTTTGGTTTCATGTTGGTTCAATAAATGGCTTTCATCATGTTGTCCTTGAATAAACTAGCCATTCCTGAGGTCACAAACGATATAAGTATGGAATGAAGTGCAGAAAGAGCTTTTACATTCCTTTGTCTTTTTCTGAAAAGACATGAAATGGATCACCAAACAGAACACTTGAACTTACATACTTAAAGTAGAGGTAAAGTAAGTACGTGATCATCACTGGATGTTCAGTTATACTGAAACAGTGATACCAAACATCAGTTATGTTTTCCTGGGCAGCTGTGTTGATAACTATTCTCCTTAATGCAACGGGGTTTATAGATAAAATTGTGTTTAGTCCATTTTATTTCTATTTTCTTTGTCTCAAAAAAGCCACAACCAAAACTCAGCTATTATGGAAGAATGAAACCTGTCACAGGAGCACCATGTTTTAGTAGAGGTTTGTGTTTGTGGTGTGGTTTGGTTTGTGTTGGGGTTGTGGTTTTTTTTGGTTTTGTTTGTTGTTTTTTTTTTTTTTTTTGTTAATATAGTATAATGCTTCTTCCTATTTAGGGCTTAAAATAAGATGAGCTCTCACTCTTTTTGCATGAATGTATGACTGTTGTACAATAGTGGTAGCAATAGGATTCCTAAAACAAATATTTATCAATCAGAGGAGCCTAAAGATCACAGCACACACACAGAAGTTCACGATCCTTTTTTAGCAGAAAAATGCAATATTCTCTTGATATGCTCAGCTTTGCTATGCGTGTTGCATCCACATCCTACAAGACAGCTGGAAGGAAACACTTTGGGTGTTTAGCTGTAGTGTTTCTGGCTGTGGAACTGTGACTGGAGGCCATTCTTTGTCATTTGATGATGAGCAATACTGTTAAACAGTTCTGATGAGGAAGATTTCTTTCTTGCTGGCCTTCTCTGGACTTTTGCAATGTTCTGTCTTGAGCCTTTGGATCTTCAGAATGCTGGATTGACTTAAATGTTGTATCTGAATATGTCAGGATAAAAGTAGCATTCAAATACTGGGCAGCAAATCATGGTTCTGGGGAAGTGAACTGTCAAAAACCAAAACTGGGGGTTGGGAACAGTCAAGAGCCTCAAGCTTCTGCTTTGAGTGTTTTCTTTTGGTTTTCTGAGAACAATTAGGACCTCTTTATCCAGAATACCCATGTTATTGTTTTAGAAAACCTGAGTGTGTGTGGGAAGAAATCCCACTTCTGTGTCACAGCACTTTTTTTCTTGAGAATGCATGTGCAGCCTTCTCTAAGTCAGCATATTCTCAGTCAGTTTATCTGGAAGGGAAATACTTCATCAGTGGTGAACATGGTAACTTACAGGACTATTTTGGATATAAAATGTACACTTCTTGTATGACATAACTAAATTAGCAAACAAATCCTTGCCAATGAGGGACACATTGGATGATCCTCTAGATTTGCATGTTATTTGTCTTCTAAAGTGTACCCTACCTTGTCTGTTGTAAGCAGTAGTTTGGGGGGGTTTATTTCCTAGTTCCTCTTGGTTGTGTACCTGAGTTTATTAGGCAGGTTTTTCATATTATTGCATGTACTGTATTTTTTTAGTTACAGTCAGTATTTGAATATAAAAATGGGACCAGGTTTTCTACTTTTCTAGTTATGCTGTCTTGGTTATGAAAGAGCTGGTCTCTAAATCAATTTGTAATGCCTGGCTTTTTGGTTTGGTTTGGTTTTCATTTTTTCAAGTGGTAAATGAAATCTTACTAAACTGAAGATCTTCCTGTCAGTGGCAACAGTTGAAATGTCAAAGTGAAGAAACTAGAAGTCTGTATCAACCCTCTTCCTACAAATCAGTTATTGCTGAGTTTTGAGTCTTCACTATGCATTAGTCCTGTGACGTTAGGAGATGTTTTCAGACTGATCTCATTGAAGTCTTTAGGTTGTGAAGATGAAACTAACTTTAGGGCAACTGTTTGGTAAGCTGTCTAGCAGACAAAACATGACCTGCAATGTTACAGGACCATTTCTGATGGTTACATCTCTGTGTGTGTGGTGCTGTGTTTCATTCTATAAGTTGTTACCCAGTTGTACTGTAAAATTAAATACTTGTTTCTTATGCCACTGTGTGAATTCAATACATGAATGTTTGAAAGCTTATGGAAATTGTGTTTCCTCTGGGTATTTCATTAGCTTGCAAATATGAAATGAGCTGATACTGTTACATTCAAATTCCCAGCGAGCTGTTGATTTCATTTTGTTAAGCATTGTTACTGACGCCTTGGTTGAAAGGTCAAAGAATTGCAGAGGTAACTAACCTCTGACAACTAGAAGGATACATAGAATAAAAATGAGATGCATATAGCGGGAAGCCATGTCAGGGGAAGCTTGCCTAGCTGTAGCAAATGACTTTGGGTGACTATTAGTTTTCTAGCAGTGCTTCGTCTGGTAACTTTGAAGAGTAGTAACCAGTTAGAGACATGCAAGATACATAGGCAGCATTTAAACCTGATGAAACCAAGCAAAAATATAGTGTGACTTGGTGGCCTGCAAAAGCTGAACTGCATAGATACCAAGTGTTTGTATTTAGAGGTAAACTTCTGAAAGAACGCATGAGGATTTAACATTCATATCAGCCACTTAGTAGGGAATTGACTTGTTAATGCAAATAAAGACTGCTAAGACTATTCTTTAACTTCAAGGTCATGCACATCTGTGCAGAGTTCCTTTTGCATTTTCATACATGTATGCATGGCTTTCCAGTGAAACTTCTGGTTATTTGTTTAAAATGCTCTGTTATCTTCTGTTAAATAGGCAAAAAATTGGTGCACAGCACGTCTAGCTATTAAAACTGCACAGTGTTTCAGCTTTACCTGTCCATACGTACAGGTAGTATTATCATACAGTGTTATCAGATTGATTGGTGGTTGCTTATTTTTTTTTTTTTACCAGCTATGTAATCAATATGTCAAAGATTTTTTTGCTGCCCTTAGGTGTCTTCTGTGAGAGATTCTCCCTTTGCCCTCAGTCTTTGTAAGCATGGTAAGATATTTCAACAGAAAGGGAAAGATCTTTTTTTTTTTAGTTCCGTATGACATCAGGAATGAATGAATGGTCTTAAATTTGACAGAGTTTGTATGTTCAGTCACGCTTAACTGAGAAATGGAAAACTAATCAATGTCATGGAATTCTGTAGCTGTTCAAGTGAATGTTCCCTTAAGTGCCATGTTAGAAATCAGCAATATGCGGTACAAGAACTTTGAATCACAGAACGTAAGTGATGTTATTTTCATACAGATTGATGTAAATTAAAAATAAATTGTTTATTACTTTACAGCTTGCTCTGGCTCTTTCTTCTTTTTTCTTTTTGTTTTTTCTATAACAGATGGAAATGACTGCAGGTGCCGTCAGGAGAAGCCAGTAGCAAAGCTGGTGTTATTGTCTCATAATGTGATTTGAGAGAGTCTCTGTAAAGGAATGTAGGTAGAAATCTGGCTGTGAAGCATGAAGATGTGAACTATAGACATGTTGCATGCAGGTTGATGCTGACTGGGTAAAGTGATGATTAGTGTCCTTAGTTTCTCAGGAGACAAGGGAAAGGGAGGTTTAAATTTGCATGAGCATTCACAGACTTCCTAGGAAGCATGTGCATTTGTATAGTATCCCCTGAACCAAAAGCCTTTTTAGTAGCCTGGGCACTGATGTTCTACTAAAGCCTGTGGTAGCCAAGTGCATAATTACAGCTGCTTTGAAAATGTAAAGTACTGAACTAATTTGAAAATCTAGTCTTAGTGTCTGTATTTGAGATCTGATTTTTGCATTTTGGAGTTACCTTGGCTCCCTTAAAGAGGTTATGGAGAACCTCAGCTACTTCAGATGTGAAATTTAACAGCAAAATGTTTGTGAGAGAGGAAAAATAAAAGTTGGAAGAGTTGGGAAATCACTTTAATTGCATGTCCAAGCACATCTTTCACAGTAGAGGTGCATAGTTCACTATTTTTGTCCTCTGGCTCTGCTACAGGATGGCAAGCTGTTAAGAGTAGACACTGGCAGGGTTAGAAATGTGTTCAAAGGGCTTGCAAAACAGGATAGAGAGCAGCAATTGAGGCAGGACATAACTATGGCCTAAGGACCTCCTGTCCTGTATACTGGAAATGTAAGTCAAAGGAATAAACAGAAAATGCTGGGAAGAGAGTGCATATGGAGTGATGTCCTCACTTGGATGCTTGGCATATTTATGTTGTGTTCCTCTAGCAGCTGCTGGGGCCTCTTAAAGAACAGCTGAGGCTCCTGTTTCCTGCTTGAGGCATCTGTTCCCAGTGGAATTGCAACAGGGATGTGGCTGATGTGTATAGCTGATTTATGTTGTTAAATACTTTATTCATAAGAAACACATTAGAAAGGATAAACACAGCTTGCCTACTGTGAACTGGGACCAAATACCTGCAGAGTCTCACTCTCTGTTCTGCGTGCCTCGGAGTGGCAGAGAATACATTGAAATCTGCTGGCATTGCAATGTGTCAGGTGTTCATTCTGTGGGATTTTCAGAAGTGCTAAACATAACTTCCTTATCTGCAGCTCCTTGGCCTCACTGGAAGCAGAATCCATGTAGTGCTGAAGCTGTACGAATTCCCACACATGAAGTGCATTCACTCAGATAATGCAAAGGAAGGGTGTGCTCTGCCTTGGAAGTTTCCCCCTTGGGAAAGAAGGTAAAAGGTTCAATCACAAGAAAGTTAGTAGAGTGGTGTTTTCATCTTGATACTACACTGTAGAAGGCATGCCGGTCTACAGTTATACCCATTTACAGAGCTAGTTTTACAAAGGATTAGACTAGAAAGCAAAGTTCAGGACTGTATACTGAATGTGATATTAAAAACCCTAAACAGTTATGAAGTAAGAAAGCAGTCTGTCCTCTACCCTCAAATAGTCCGGGGTGTTGTAAAGAGAAGTAATGAAAACACTCAACAGTAGAATGTACCTGGTGTAAATTAAGGTGATTTTGGCCATAAGATTCTCCTAGCTTTGAGTAACTGCCTCTCACCTGGTGTTTCAAAGGAGGTGTACCTTCTGTGTGTACAAAACAGTTAAGTTTTTGCAGTGAGCTGCCTCTGAGACTTCAGGTTTGGGCTGAAGAGCTGACTGGTGTCTCCAGGCACTATGACTGGTGATTAAACTGTAAAATAAGCTGTTTACCTGTTCTTATAAATTCAGGTGGTATTTTTCTGGTATTTAAGCCTGGGACTCCCCCTTCGGAACATAAGGTATGGGCTTCCTTCTTTATCATTTCCTAAAGGAGATTAAACACATGGTTAGCAGATGTTGCAGTGTTTGCTTGTGCTGCCTGCTTCAAATGGTACTCAGCTTTGAGTTTTTCTTCCTATTCTTGTCCTGTATGTGCATAAAGGCTTTTGCCCTGATTGCCAGAGATGTTACAAAGACGTTTGAGTTAGTGTTCTAAGGGTAAACAACTAAGCGATCTAAAAGCAACATTTTACTTAAGCAGAACCTGTATTTAGGCTTGCAAACCCTATGGACATGGTGTCAGAGATGAGATACAATCTACCTTTGCTCTTCTTTGAGACCTTGCAGGGCTTGCCAGGAGGCATTAAATTCAAATTAGGGTTATTCAAGGACTATGGAGAGCTTGTCCTGATTTGTGTTCTCTCTCAGGTCAAACCATGCTGTTTTGTCCTTGCAGCTAGGAGCAAACAAAAGAGGAGGCCTTCCCTTTGTGCCCTTTCCCCTGAGAATTTGGAGGAGCATTGCTGTGACTTTCACATGGTCACCTCACATTGTAGAACTAAAGGTGAGGAATGAAATCCTTTATTTCCCTTTCAAAGGGTTCTGAACTCTTCCACTGCCCTCTGAAGACTTTACTATTGCTCCCATTTCCCGTCCTCCACCCTATGTAATAGGAGATGCAACCACTTTCCTTCTGGAACTGTAAGAGCTGGGTGGAACTGCTGGGCTGGGAGCACCACTCCCAGGGCAGGCTAGCAGGGGCACAGTTCAGTTCTCTTCACTTGGAACAAGTCTGGAGCCAAGTTCCTTTTTAACTGTGATAATGAAAAGAACTGCCTAGTATAAGATGCTTTTAAAGTTCATCTATCATTGCAACTGATTTAAATGGAAACAGCCTGCCCATTTATGCATGACAATTTTCCATAGCTTTGCTTCATCTTAACCATGTGGAGAATTGGAAGCGAAGGCAGCCTGGCATTCACATGTGATTTCAAGGTGTGAGCAATACCACATCCTTCTTCATTAGCAAATGGTGGATATTAACTTGCCCAGAATAAATTTAAGGCTAATGAACAGTATTTACTGCAATTAGTGTCTTGACAAGTGAAGAAGGAGAAAGTCTAGTTTTAAAGGTTTTGGGAATGTCTTTTAAGACAGGAGAGTGACCACATGAAGGATGTCATAGTTGGTAGTCAACATCTGGTCTAGGGCAGTAGAAACAGTATTGGAAACCAGTATTGCAAATGTTTGCTATAGCAGTGCATATTATGCATTTTGAGATGCACAATGAGGACTGGAAACCTGTGCTGCTCTTTGTTTCACAAGCCTGATGCTTGAAACAACAGGCGAATTCACTGGGTAATGTTGAGTTTCAGGCCACACAGTAAACTATATAGTCTTGTACATCTGCAGATGAAGTGCCTCTCTAGTGAGTTCACCTCCTTAACCTTATTTCCTTGATATTGTTTTCGCACATCCTGCATCTACTAAAGCAGAAGAAATAGGGTCCTCTCTCTGAGATACTCCCTCACCAGCCTGGCTGAGCTGTGACACTCCAGAAGGCTTTGTAAGGACCAAGCCCCGATCGACACCTCAGCTGCGGGACCGCAGGGCTGTCACTGCCCTGCTGCTGGGGTTGCTTGCCCGGGGGCTGCCCGCAGGCCCCACGGCCCTAGCCCAGCGGTGCTGCTGAAGCCATGTACGGCCGACCCGTGTGCCCCCCGCCACCCCCTCACGGGGCCGCCGCGGTCCGCCAGGGGGCGCGGGCTGCCCCGCGTCGGGGCGCCCCTCCCTCCGGCGCAGGGGCGGGCGGCTCCTCCGGTGAGCGGCGCTGGCACCGCCCCATGGCCTCCTCCCGCCACGCGCGGCCGGCGGGACCCTGCGCGTGGAGGTAGCGGCGGAGGGAGCGCGGCGGAGGCGGCGGGGCCGCGCCCTGCCCCGCGGTAAGTGGGCGCTGAGCCCCTCAGCCGGCGGCGCCGTGGGTTCCGCTCCCCTCCCCTCCCCTCCCCTCCCCTGCCCTGCTCGGCGCTGGACCCTCTCCCCGTTCCCGTCTCCCCCTTGTGCCTCCCGCCGGCTCCCGAGCCGCTTTTCCGGCTCCCGCTCTGCGTCCTGCCTGCGTTGGGGGTTGGAGGCTGCGGCAGGCTCTGGGGACTCGGAGGGCCTCCCCCGGCCGCTTGAGCGGTTCTCCTCAGCGTCGTGGAGGGGTCCCTCCGCAGGTCAGTCCGGTGGCTGTGGTGCCGCTCTGTCGGAGGTGCTCGGGTCGTGCCTTGCTCTTGGTCATCCGCGGCGTGTTTAACGGTGTTTCCACCTCAGGCTTAAAGTCCTTGCAGTCAGCTAGGGGAAAAGGCGGCTCCTCCGGCCACCTCCTCAGTGAGCAGCATCCCTCATTGCTGAGCAGGTCCCTCAGGGGCTGGAGGATGCGATGGTTGCAGAAGTGTACCGTTAGGTTTTATACAGTGGCTTGTTCTGTCCAAAACCATCAGAACATTGGTCTTGGGTTCACACCTCACCTTACTGATGTCATTCAGCAAATGCTGTGTTTAGCCACAAGTTCCTCCGTGTCTTTTCCCTCCAACAGGTTCACTTGGGATCTGGTGGGTTCCTTGGCAGCTGCTTCTCTGGGCAGTGAGCTGGGGTCTTGGGGTGATGCAGCGCAGCAGGGGCTGGTTTGGCCTGGCCTGCATCCCATTAGAGGACAGTCAGGAATGAAGGTGTAGATGAGAGTGGAAATAAGTGACACGTTCTCCTGCTTTGGCTGATCAGTCACGAGCTGCAGAAGGACCAAAATCAGCAGGCTCCCTGCTTAATGATTGCAGAAAAAACTCAACTGGCCCCTCTGGATTATCTATTCAGAAGCATTTCAGACTTTCCTATGGCCTTTATTTGCTTGTGTTAAGAAACGTGGATCACACAGGCTAGATCACCGTTGGCTTTGGGGCAGCGATGTGTGTGATCTGCAGTAGTAATCCTTGAAGGCGCCTCGGGGACGGGGAGCAGGGCTCTGCGATAGCATGCCTGGCATTGCGGGCTTCCCCCTGCGCCCTGCCTGTACGGCGTTCACACCACGCTCATCGCTCAAGCACGCCAGGGTTTTGGTATCAGTTACTGCAGCAGCCCTGGCAGTTAGCTGTCTGCTGGGGAGCTGGAATTAGCTGCTGAGCTAACGCGTTTGGTGCGTATGCTTGAAGCGGAGGCTTGGAAATGCAGTCTTTGGTCGTTCACCACGTGTAATTACTGCAGAGTAAACCTGGGAGGTCAGAAAGCGATTCCTTGAGAATTAATGGCAGGATTCTGTCGTGGAACTGAAGTGCTTGGATGTTGGCTGTGTTTTGTCTCCTTCATAGGCACACAGGTAGTAACAGCCGTCTCAGTTTTCTGGCAGAAAAAAATTAGGCTATTGTTGCTTTCTGACAAGAAAATACTTAGGTGAAAATAAGGGTTTGCTGAAATTAATCTTTTAACTGTGCTCTGATTACCTGTATTTGACAGCAGAGGGTAAAAATTACTTGGGTTTTGCCATTAGAATTAGTCTTTTCTAGGACAAAAATGAAGAGAGAAAAGCTTTGAGAAGGGTGAAAGAGGAACACAGTAATGCTTATAAGAATCTGTTTAGTTTTAGGATAAGGCACCAAAATGAGGAGATATTAGCACTTGAATTTGTTTTGTGGATTTGGGTTTTGTCTTTTTTTTTCCCCCCTTTCTGCCAAATTATTAATTTAAAACAGTCCAGTTTTGATTCTAAATGGTTTTGGTCACTTCTCAGTTTTAAAGAACAACTTAAAAGGAAAGTTATTCCTTTGGTCTATGCTAATGTGTTTTGGATCTTGCTTTAAGTGTAACTATCATTTTGTAATATAAAAACATGCCACAAGGGATGCTTCTGAGTTTGGCAAAGGATTTAGTGATTCATCTCATGTCAGGTGTACTTGAGAAAGTAAGATTGTTCAGCTGTTACCTCAGACGCTTGAAACTGGTTTCCTTAGGGTAGAAGTTTGCCTGAGGAGGAAAAAAAGACAAGGCGAATTCAAGCCAAATGATCCAACAGTTTTGTTCTTACCTCTCTTTTGTGTGATCCTGCTCTGGTTCAGTGGTGGGTGGACATTTATCATGGATTTGCCACGTGAGGACCAGCTACTGATTGTCAAATAATTTGGTAATGTCAGGGTAATAACTTACCTATGCAGGGAAACTCCTTTTAAAAGAGAGAAACAGAACTTTCTTCTGCTCCTCTTAAGGCTGAGGCATATTCTGTCAGCCTCTTCAGAAGAGTGGATTTCTTCAGATTGCTTTCCTTTACACACAGCTGCACTGAAAGGCACTTATATACTGGAACAGGAATATCTTCATCAGGGCTGTACTGGTGTAAGATACGTGTGTTCAAAATGATGCCTTAGATCACAGTGGGAATCCCAGTTTAGGGATGGCATGACAAAGTTTAGGAGCATGAAGAGATTAGGCAGCGCATGTTTCTGGTGCCTGAAACTGGAATCTTGGAGGTCTGTATTCTGTTTCTTCTGGTTCTGCTACAGCTTTGTTACATGTCTGTAGGAAAATCATTTGCATAGGATTATGCTTTGCCAGCTTGTGATATTTGGGATGTGTAACGGAGTGTTGGATGCAGGTGAAGTACCATATCCTATGCATATGCTATACTGTGGAGAATCATTATGAAAACACAGTACCTAATGTGAATGCTGAGTAGAAGCTGGCCTCTACTGCTAGGAAACCTAGGGCAAAGAGACTGATATAGAAGAGATGGTCCCAATATGGGATGGTTGAGGAATAGAGATGGCATCTTCTGTGAAAGAACACAGAAAGTTATTCATCTCCTCTGTAAAGCTTGCCTTGGAGCTCTTAAAGTTCTGCCCTGACCCAAAACTTACTGCAGCGGATTCCTCCGTTGTCCTGGCTTTAATGAAACCTGGTGCAGACTTTAAGTGGTTGGAATGTGCCTGGCTCTTTGTATTGAGATATTGTTTGGGCGCATGCCCCACAAGTGTTAGCATAAAGAGTATCAGAAGACAAAGTTAATTGTTGCTGTTTCCTAAGATTGTGAGTATACAACTTCTTTGTCTGAGTTAAAGGTGAATGACCATCTCTAATTCAGTCTGCTTTCACTGGTCAGCATAAGGAAATGCATTCACATTACATAGCAAAAAAAAATTAAGGCTCTAATTCCTCCTTTGATATACTTGTTCTTTGTGCTTGCAAATGAAGTCTAACAAAAACACTGTGGTTTAAATCTTTGTGCAACCAACTTAGTTTCCCTATATATAATATCTGGGGAAGGCTATGTTTATGCTTGTGAAGGTGGTTTTTTTCAACTAAGTTTTAAGTGTGTGAAGGTTATCTTCTGTTATGTTCTCCCCCTTATGCTGTGTATTTGCTAAGAATTGTCTTGGATCACCCAGTGTATGATTTGTTTTGGGCTTGTGCTACATGTTGTTGGGCAAAAGCCAGTGAGAGATTTCTGTAAAAAAGAGAAGTAATGAGAGTGGAAGGCAGTGTAAGATAATGTGAAGTGGTAGACATTAGAAACACCAGCCCTTCAGATAGATGACTGAAGGGACTGAACACTTAGGAGCAGTTTTGTATTCAGCCTTCAAATACAAGGCTCGAGGCTGACTTGGATGCTTGAATGATATTTTTGAGATAAAATTGGATAGATTCTATGCATCTGGAGAACTAATTATGTTCTTTGGAGGATGCTGGAAAATGGGTAAACTTGTCAATCAAATGAGAAGGGACTATGTTCCCAGAGCAACTTGGGTGAGTTCCCCATTCTCGAAGCACTGTTTATAACTTGCTTCTCTGAATGACAATCTCTATTTCTTAGAACAATGATTTCCTTTCAGGTGTGTTTGCATTAATGTTGTTTATTGCCACGTATCTTGAATTCTGATGAAGGGAGTAGTCAGCTTGAGGGATTTACAGTCTTTGGGCAAGTCTCAGCAGTATCTCTTAATATGTGGGCATTTCCCATACTTCTGCAAGTGCTCAGAACTTAATCTTGCAATTCAGGTTGAGCAAAAGGTTTGGGGTTTTCAGCAGGGCTTGTCTTTGCCCTTTGTTTTTTCTGAAGTCTGTCGGTGTTGACCTCAATTTTGCACCAGCACTTCAGAAACACATGAGAAAAAGAAAGCTCTGCCTTGTGGTCCCATTGGTTCATGGTCTGCCTGCTGACACTTTCATGAAGAAGCCTGTGATGCTGATTCTTGAGCTAGTTCTCTTTGGCATTCTGGGTGCTTTATTGTCAATAAGTTTGTCAAATGATTAATTAGCTGCTTTACTTCTGTCACCTATGTGTTTCAAGGTGTGTTTTGTGCTTCTGGTTCAGTACGGGCTCAGGTACTTCTGTGAGAGGCAAGAACCGTCTTCACTTAGAGGTGCTTACCTCTTTCCAGATTTGGACCTTTGTGATTAGGCTGAGACTGCTAAATGAATTCTTCTAATTGCCCAGTGGTAACTTTGGCCATGAATGAGCTGCAATGGATCCAAAGTGACTTTTCCAGAAATGTTTTACTGATTCTTTGCCTACTTGAAGATCATAATGAATGTCATTATTTCTTCATGTTCTAGTTGCATCATCTTTGTGCATCAATGAAAAGTCCAGGTATGGCTTTGTTCAAGCAACAGAAGGTGGAAGACATTTATGAAATCGGGGAAGAGCTGGGAAGGTAAGGTTGTACTGATGACACCACAGTGTTCTACGGGCTGACACATGGGGGTGTTTACTGTATCTTAAAACAATGTCTCTGCATGATGGCCTAAAACAATTGCAATGTGCAATGCCGCAAATGCATCCCTGTACAAAAACTGCGCTTGGGATATTTCTTTTTCTTTCAGGTTAAGTGTGCTAACTATTTTTCCTGTTTGTTTTCTTGTAACTGAGACAGAAAAAGGTATGTTTACATTGTGTTTTGTAGACAGATGTCATCTCTCTCTGTGCTCTAGACTGAATTCACCTGTCTGTTCTCTGAACCAAGTAGGAAATAGAAACTCCAGGTGTATTGTCGTAGATGTAGCACTTAAATTTGACTTGCTGTTTGGAGCAGTGCTGCACAGCTGGCTCCCAACAGTGACAGAACAAGTTCATATCTGCCTGCAGAACACCATGTATGTATTCCTGAAAAGATTTGCCTGTCAAAATTTCAGCTGGACTGGTTAACAGCTGTATATAACCTTTAATCTATAAAGGCTTATCTGCAGGTATTAATTGTAGTTGGTGTTTGTGGGCTGTTACCATGCTATAACCATAAGCACCTGCTTGAACACTCTGCAGAATGAACCCAGGGCTCCCCCAGGATCATACAGCATTCTGGGTGAGGAGAGCTGCTTTCCATTCAGTGTCCAGCCCTCCAGTGATTTTCTTTTTAATATGCAAATGGTTAAATTAGGATGATACACATGTTGGCTTCTTTCCGGCATCTGGCAGTTGGTTCTGATAAATGACTGTGTATGTGCAATTACCCTTTTTCAAGGGCCAGTGATTCAGTTACATTAAAACACTTCAGTTGAAGCTGTTTCTCTGCCAAATATTTTTCTTTTTTTTTTTTCCACTCCCCGCTGTTTGGTCTTGAGAGTTGTTGAGAAGATTTCTGTTATGGGGAGATGTTGTTTTGGGCTTGAGGTTTTTGTTTTGTTTGGGTTTTTTTCATTGCCTTCCCTCTCAGGAAGGCCTCAACTATTGCATTTTCTGCAACTGCTTACTTTTGAGTAGTGACTGGTCCTGAGAATATCAGCCTGAGAGTGAAAATCTGACAACCCTGAGCAGTAAAGAGATTCAGTGTGTGTGTGCAGGGTGTAAAAGGTGTGCTTTTTTTTAACCTAGGAGGTGTGTGCTGTAACAGTCCAGCTGCTGAAATGAGAAACTGGAAACTGAGTAGCATAGTTTTACTTTGGTTCCAGAATTGGATTTGGAAATCCAGTGTCTTTTGAGACGATGAACCTTACTCTCCTTTCCAAGCTGATGGCTATTAGGCCTTTTGAATGGCAAAGCGTAGTTGAAACAACCTGGGAAAGGCTGGCCCTTGCTATTTGATTTCTGCCTGAGAGGCCTCGGACTGGTTAAGGCTTGTGTGGTCGCAGCAGCCCTTCTCTTTCCTGGCTGCATGTCACAGAAACATGGCTGGTGCCTGTGTTATACTGTGGAGCTGGTACTCACTGCATGTTGGATGATGGGCTGGGTATAGGAGAGACTACACTCAGACACAGAATTTGAAAATGTTGCCTTTTTAAACATGTGTAGTCATATTCTCTGCAAGAAAGACCTTCACTAGATAAGCCAGAAGGAGTAAGTGTATACATGAGGAGGTGCCATCCTCACGTAACAGGGGAATATTAAACTCCACTACAAAACCAGGTTCTAGTTCCCATCTTGTAGATGAGAAATCCCAGTCTACTTGATGGCAAAAGTGTTTCCTTAAAGACCTGAAGGAAAAAGGCAAATCGTAACAAGCAGACCTCTGCTGCTTCTTGTGAGTTTTCAAGGAAAGCTGTGTGATGATAAATTGTGAGAAAAGGGCAGCAAAATTGGAATTGGCTCCCTTACTCAGTGTTCAAGTTATATACTTTATGCATGCCCATGAAAAAGATGTCACATTGTCTTTGTCAGTGTATTTTCATTTTCAGATTTTGTGGGGAGCTCTGCAGACATATTCTTTCAACTGCATGTTGTATGTGGCGTGTCACTGGATTATCATGCCTCTGTAACTCTGAGTAGTAACTGGCCAGAGGCAAATGATACCTTGCTTTGTTAGAATGAAAATAACACAGTAGATAGGTTGTGGTGACTGAAACACAAGAATCCAGTGCCGAGTGATGCTCTTAGAACCTGTAGATGCCTTTTATTAGTTCAATGTGTTTGCAACAAGCTGTTAGTTGCTGTCAGGTGCAGGCAGGTAAACGGATTAACCTGTTGTCATTCTGGCAACAGAAGTCTCTTAGAAAACAAAGGTTTTCAAACAATATCTGTGAAAAGTCTGTCCTGTTTGTGTCCTGCTAACTTAGTTTGTGATTTCTGGAGAACAAAAGTTGTCATTAATACAGGCCTGATGTTTGTCCTAGCTTGGAAGATAAAATACAGGATCTTATTGACAGAGCCAGCACCTGTTTATCTGAAAGTCTTTGCATGGCGCTTGGGAAAGGAGGTTCTTATTATATACTGTAGATGCTCGTTTGCAAGGCTTGTATGTATCTAGTCTGCTGATGAAATTAGACCTCTCCTGTCACTGAGCAGCGCTGAAGGTAACTACAGCACAGGCTCTTTAGATCCACCTGTATAAAACCGTGACACTGGTGCATTTGTGGACTCCTCAATAGACCGTTCTCAGAATCACTGCTGAGCTAGAAGCAGCTCAGAGGATGATAGAAATGCAGTTGTTTTCTGTGCCAAGGCAATGTGTCAAAGATAATGCTTTGCAGAAAGGGGGAGCAGGTTTTCCATAGCTGCTGCTGTGTGCTGTAACTCGCTGCCTAGCACCAACATTCCCTCAATCTTTCAAATATTAATCTTAGGTTTACACCTTCATTGCTCAACTTCTCCAAAGGGTTCATACAGGGAACAAGAAGTTAGGCATGTGGCATTAGAGAAAGGAAGTTGCTGATGGGCTTGTTCACAACAGTGGCTATACTTGGGAAGCTTAGCATGGCCTGTGCTGAAAAATTGCAGTACTTTGTTATCATGTATGTATATTTACAGTTACTTCCTGCAGGATAGATTCAGTTGGTTTGTAAGCAAGAAGTCTGTGGGGACTGAGGTTCTCTAGCAGGAGCTGAAGGGAGCCTAAAAAGAGGAGGAGCCTATGGAGTGAATTTAGTGAATTTCAGTATTTTGAAATAAAGAAGAACCCTCTTGAGTTCTATAATACAGCTCAGTGCTACATTAGTGAAATAGAATTTTCTTTATTTTTCAAAATTTATGACAAGAGAAGGGAAGAGTTCAGAAAATTCAAGTGAAGATGAAGATCATACTAGTTAGTCTGGAAGCCTGTAAGAGCTAGAAAGCAATATGGTATAAAGTAATTGGTGCCTGAAGAGGTATTAGAAGGTTCTCTTCTCTTTCCCGTTCTCCTGAGGGCAGTGGATTGTGTGATTTGGGAGTACTTTATACAGTCTTCCCAGACATGTAATGCTATCGCTCTTTGAAGGCATCAGACTTCCTGGCAGATTCAGTTTCTTTCTGTGTTTGAGCTGTTGATCAAAACCGGATACTTCAAGAAATTATTTTCCATGGAATGCTTTCAAAGTGTATCCCTCCTCAAATATGAGTTGTTGCTAAGTGTCACTTTTATTCAAGTAATGGCAGACTGCATCCTTTACCATTATTTTTAATAAACTTTGTAAGAAGCCTGCTAGCAGTTCTGCCTGTTTTCAGGAGAATCCTGGCCCGGCATAAGCCATTTGCAAAAATATTTGTAGCAGATCCCTCTGGTAGCACACCAAAGCAATGGAGATGATTCTTGAAAGATGTGAGGAGGTGAAGGCTAACTTTACTTCTTGAGAATATGCAGCAGGTCATATAACTGCTTGTTCTTGTGGTTAGGGAGATGCAGCAAGAGACAACCAAGAATGGAAACTTACGTGGAGGCCAAAGCAGGCCAAGAGAAGGAAGACCTGAAGTACTGAGCTAGCGATGTAACTTCCAGGAAAGTAGCAACAATAAAGCTTACTGGAGAGGCTTTCAACAGAATGTTTCAGGACTTGTGATTTGGATGGGTTGTTCTGTCCAGCTGGACCGAAGGAGTTCCTGTGCAAACCTGCAGAAGCCTTTTCCAGTTGTACTAGCAGACACTGATGGTGGTGGTAGGTGCCCAGTGTGTGCTGGAATTTCAGAGATGTACAGTGTAATTTATCAAAGGTTGTACCACAGAGTCATTAATCTCTTACGTTAATGCGTTGCCAGCCAGGCTGTAGATGGCTGTTGACATTTGTGCCTTCTGGACAGCATCACTGTTACATGTCAGGTTGGGGCTGAGGGTAGGAAGCTTCATGGAGCTTGTTGGGAAGTGTTTCAGGACAGTGTCCATTGAGAAGGCTTGTTCCCAGTGCGCAGTGCCAGGTCGGCACAGCAGTGTCCTGAGACAGAGTTCTGCTCCCTGCAACTCAGCTCCCTGCAACATTCTCCTTTCTGCAGCTTTTGTCTCCCTTTGCTGTGTTTTCTGCAGAAGAGGAGATATGGTACGGATGCAAGATGCATAGTCTGATGAACTGATCTTCATAGGAAATCAAAACTAAGTCTTTCAGTATGTATGAAAAACAGGAAAAGCATTTTGTTCAAATGCTACTTGAAAACCTCTCTGCTGGGAAACGCAGACAGTTCCCCTCCTTGCCCCCTCAATGATCTAGTTTTGTTTTAAAAGCTTTTAGGATTTGCTGAGCTCCAAGTCTTAATTGTTAAGTGTTTCGCTGGGCTGGGGAGCTCATGTATTGCACAGTCACATGTAGTAAATTTATGTTTGTCACATGGATGAAAAAATAATGTATTTGGTGTGATGGATGCTTCCATTTATTCGTTTGTATTCATGGTGGTAACATTCTTCAAGGCTGTTTCTGCATGATTATATTTGCTTCCTGTTTCTACATGACAAGGTTTCATGTTCTGATGAGATTTTTCAATATATGAAACTTTGATTTGCTCTCTGGACTTCAAAGGGATTGCTGGACTTTATTCCACTTTGAATAAGGTTCTTCAGTTCTTTGTGTAATTGCAGTTCAGCAAACTCATGTTGTACATCCTGAGTCTGCTAACGAACAAAACAGGTTCATGGATTAGGTGTTTGCTTTGGTTGAGGTTGGTTCCTTTTGCGTTTTGTATAACCAAGCAGGAAGAAATTCCATGTTATTCAGTCAGTGCCTTAACGGAAAAGGTAATCACTGTGGTTTCTGTTGATCAGTTTGGGCATAATCCAGCCTCCAGTTTCTCAGCCCCTGCTGATGTGGGGTATGGTTTTATGATTAAAGCCAAGCTAGATCTTTTATCAGGGACCTATTGTGCCTCCTGTAGTGCCCCCCTCTCCAGCTACAAGTTCCTACCTCCTCCCTGTCTTGTGTATGGAGGATCAGCTCCGCTCCTTGAGAGAGCTCAAACTTTTTGTCTTCTGAGTGAAGCTTAAAAGGACAGCAAATGCAACATTTGACCAGGGTCAATGGCATCTTGGGGCCTGGCACATAAGGGCTGTTCTGACAGTGTAACTAGTAAATATTTATTTATGTAATGAAAACAAAAAGCGGAGATAACTGATGTATTTTTTGTAGGGGAGGAACTTGGAAATCTGTGATCAAAAGTCATGTCACGGAGCTAAGCTGGCTCTCCCTGGTAAACAGAGGGGGGTGTGACTGCAGCCAGAAAATTTACCCTGAGCACACAGTGCACAGTAGCTTCATACCAGGAATGTTTTTTCTATTTGTAGAAATTGGTCAGTATTGTGTTTTCTCAGACATGAATCGTAACTCTGTTCTTGGACTAATTTGTTCTTTGGATTAGTTCCTCACATTTGGAAGAATAGCCATGGATTATTTTTTCCGACAATACACACAAAGCAGGTCATTGCTTTTGATGCAAAATGTGATTTTAATTGTTGAGCACTAGCTAGCACCTCTGTTAATATTTCTTGTTACAAAAGTCTTCTGTGTCACCTGTTTGATGTATATTGCTTGAATCTTCTGTTGAAACAGTTGTGGCATCTGGTAAATTGTCACCATCACCATGATTACAGTCTGATGATGGAAGTGAGTCTACCTCCTCAGTCCATACCTGGCTTTGAAAGTATAATTAGAGCTGAATGATCCCAGTGGATCATTCAGTAATGTCTTTAACCACTATTATCAAGTTATTACTAATATTAAGCCTAATCCCAGTCTTTGCTTTGCCATTCATGAAAAAATAAAACTATTTTTTCCACTTCACATTGCGGTAGAAAGCAGATGGGAATTGGAACAGCTGAGAAAATAGACTGTGTATGGTATTCGTTCCATGCTTTTGGAATGAAAAAATGTTATTTGTGAGTAAAAATACACATAAAATAAACAGTGCAATGATAAAACATTTGACAAGTTATTAGCATAATGCAGAATATGACTTGCAGATACATACCTGATGATCAAGCTTAATTTACCTCATATGACATCTATTAACCATTGTTAAAACTCTGTGTCAGTGGTTTTGAACCAGAGTAAAAAACCTGTTGTAGCAGCTGAGCATGACACACAGTGACACTTTGGTGAGGAGAAACATTATAAAATCACTCCAATAGCTAGGCTTTGTTCTGTCTAGTGCCAGCATGTTAGAGTTGGAGTCACTGGCCTGTTTTGGTCAGCCCATAGTGCAGATTCAGTTACAGCAGAAGTGGGTGACTGTGTACCCTAAAGCCAGGACTTGTAATCTTTACTTACTACAGAATTGACAGCTTTTGCAAGAGAGTAGTTAACCTCAATATTTAAGTTTTGTGGATCTGTATCCCTCATAAAGAGAGAATTTCCATTGATCTCTGTTTCCAGTGTAGGAAGAGTGTAGGTAAAAAATAATGTAGTTTCAGGCCTGTCCTGCTGCTAGAGGAGATTGTTTGCTTCAATATAGTAATGATTAAATAAGATGAGGAGATAACTTCCGCCTCTTATTTTGGAAGAATAAGAATCCACAAAGAGCAGTGAAATGAGTTTGAGCAACTCTTTGTGGTTTTGGCTCAACAGATATTTTCTTAAAATCTTTATTAAAATACCAGCTTGATTTCCATCTGTTTCACACATGGGGAAGGGGAAAATCTTTTAACCTTTTGATCATAATACCCTCTTACAATTTATCTGCTCTTGGTTATATTACATTGAGTCCATATCTGACTGGATTCGGACCTATAAAGACACAAGTACATTGTGCTAACCTTCTGCATGCATGTTATGTATGCCCTGGAGTTGTTCCACACAGCAGAAGGAACAGCTTATCAAATTGGCTGTTCCTGCTGAGCGTGAGTCAGCTCTGACCTTCCCCAGGTCTGTGGGCTCAGTTGTTACAACTCAGAGAGTTGATACTCAATTAAAAGCTAAGTGTGATACATGGAGAAGTATATTTTGTCATGTGCGTTTTCTTTTTGAGCTTCAGATTACATTAAAAGCTTGCCAGGCTATCAGGAGCTTGCCAGAATTACTGGGCTCAGGCCATATGGCTGCAGACTCTGCTCCTCCAACCCCTGGAGCTGATAAGGGCCATGTTGCTTGTCACTGCGTGATTGCAAGTTTCCAAAACCATGCAAGAGCTTCAGGAGGTGCTGGTGATGATTCAGTATGTGGCATGGTTTCTTGTGATTCATGGCTAATGATCCCAAATTGTGTTTCAGGCATTAATTGACTGTAATGCAGATAACATGTCGCTTTACTGGTAGTCTGTAACAATTCACAGGGTTGCTCAGAAACATTAGATTTATTAAACTTCACTTTGAATTTCAAATGGTTTATTTGTTCTCTGCATATTCCATTAAACCAGATCCTTCTGCTGGAGTCCATCTTCCTCTGCTGTCCTGAGCCTCCTCTGGCAGTGGACACAGAGATTGTTTTGGGCCAGGATGCATCAGTTACCTTTGTATGAGCTGTAAAGAGATGCAGGTGAAAGGTGCCAGATAATGACGTTCTCAGAGGCAGCCTGTGTGCAAAGGTCCTTAGCACTTCCCTGTTGTGAATATTGAAACTTACCTTGTAAAGTCACTGTATTCTACAGTACTATACATTCAGTTGGTTAAACATGAGTTGGGAGTGAAAATGTCAGTGTGTTTAAAAGCAGCAGTTAAGGTTTTGTGGGTTGTTTTCATCTTTCTGTATAAAACAGTACCTCTTGTTAGGTTTAAAAATCAGCATATTGTTCAAGTGCTGCTGTTGTGATACTTTATATTAACTGATTTGATTAGAAGTCGCCCTGACACTACCTGAGTACTTAGTGAGCCTGAAATGAAGTCATGTTCGTTGTTCCTCATACTGTAAAACCTTTTTTTCTTGTCTATATCCCAGGGCTGTGGTAAATTAGTGACATTACTATGATAATCTTGTGTGAAAGCTTCAAAAGAGCGCTGTGTGAATCAAATTTACTTCTGTATTTTTCACACACGTTAAGAATTTATCTACTTTTAGTAGCGAAGCAAAATTCCTATTGAACACTCTATTAATAAGACTTTTAGATTATTTTGTCATAATCTGGCATCTGCCCCAGTTTAGGTTCTCAGTAGGTGCTTTAGGAGAGAGCACCACTGTGTTTGCAATTTGTTTGGGGGGAAAAAACAACCAAACAAACCAAAACTCACTGATTTGCAGCTTCAACAGGAAGGACAATAAAGGTTGTGACTGGTTTTTAAGCCCTTTATAAAGTTACAAAAGGTGTCAGCAGCATATGTAACAGATCAAGGTTTTGGGTATTTTTTAGTTTCATTCCATGAAGTGTTACTGAAACAGCAAGGTACTTTGCCTTCAGTTCCCTTATCCTTGCTATGCTAGGGTTTCTGTTTTGCTCTTTCAGCTATTGTACTCTAGTTTCTGCATAAATACTGCTCTGATGGACATATTCATTCACTCCTTAGATTAAATTTCTGCTGTAGAAATTTAGTCTACAGAAAAAAAGGCTATAAAAATAACACATACTACCAATTATTGCTATAGTCCATGTACTGAAGGCTTCCAGTTCTTTCTGGCTGTGACCACAGACTTCCTACAAAACACTTCTGGGAAAGTGCTTTAATGCGTATGTTTTGTGAATTTTGCATGGCCTTTGGTTTAGCTGTGTTTCATAAATGAGCTGAGAGCATACAACTGAGTTGCAGAAGTTACCAACAGTCTCCTGTGTTCTCTGCTGGGAAAAGCATGCCAATGCAATTACAAGTAGCAGAAGTTCTCTCTGAAGTGTAAGGAAAGTATTTAGCTTGATAAAATGAGGTGCAGTAGAGCAATTGTGATCACTTGAATTTGAGAAGAAAACAGCTTTTCAGGCTTAATTTTTTTGCTTTTAAGAATGGCATTCAGCAAGAATTCCCAAGGACTTAGCTTTGAAAATTAACAAAAATGCAACCATGAAATTATTAATGTAGCTTTTGCAAGAAAAAGGAGTGAAAAAGATGGCAGAGTAATAAGATGCAGACTTTGTAAGTTTGAGGTCACCAATTAAGACCAGTCTGAATTTAGGAGTGGCAGACGGGCACAATGAGCAAAACTTGACATGAAAGCTTTTGCTATAACTGAGGATAAATAATCCTTCCTTGCTGCATCTAAATAAACTAGCCTCTTCAATGCAGAGAAGTCCTGCATTCCAGTTAGCTGGACACTATTATCTGTGATTATGTTTATGTATATTAGTTCAGGATGTACATATGATATATTTTCAGGATTTTTACTCACCTCTAACTGTATATTATGCAAGATCAAAGCAAAGGATGCTGTGAGCAGTGGAGAGTGGATGCTGACGAGGTGAAGCTCTCTTGGCTTATGACATAGGCTGTCAAGTAACTGATTATTGCCAGTAAACATAAATAAACTTGTTCTCAGGGTTAAAGATAGTGCATTGACTCAGAGCTCAGTGAATGTGTGACACAGGATGGGGTGTCGTTCTTTTTTTTTCTTGCTGTCAAGGGACCAAACGTAATGTATCATCTAATTAGAGAAAGAGCCAAACTTTGCAAAGCCAAGGAAACCTAAAATTAGATCTATAAGCTGTGTTTTGGCTTCCTGTGCATAGGCAACCACATCTGTGAATTATGTCATAGAATCATAGAATGGTTTGGGTTGGAAAGGACCCTAAGATGATCTAGTTCCAACCCCCTGCCATGGGTAGGGACGCCTCCAAATCTTGCTTTTAGATGCATAGAGCATATTTTGGGTAGTGGGGAAGGATGCTGTGAGACTGAAACTTCTATAGAAAATCATCTTACATTGGAATTGTGGTTTTGTTGTTTGATGTATACATAAGTCAGAGCCATCTGATTCCATCACATGGTTATGACTGTCATTTTACAGGGTACCACAGTAAGGCACATGGATGAAGTGACATGCCTGAGGCAGCCCTACTTTCTGTCCAAGTTGAGCTCAGCAACTAGATGTTTCTGATCTCCTCAGTATGCAGAGAGGAAGCAGTTTAAACAGGATAGTTCAAAAATGCGGAAGTTCTCCAGCGTGTCATTTATCTCCAGTAACTAATCTACTTCTGAAGTGCAATCAGGCTTTAGTTTTATTGTCTTCCTACATAGTATGGCTCTGAAACTTCTGGTATGAGAAGTTTCCTTCAAGGCCCATGTATTGTCTGAAATGAAATGACACTGTTAAAACCAGGTGGCTGGCATAGCAACCACAGTTTCTTTGCCTCAGTCTTGGAGAAATGCACATCTGAGCAAGAGCTGAAGTGGGCTATGAAGAGCTTGGTGTCACCTTAACACAGTAAGCAACAACAAAACATGTGAGGGAGGAGAATATCAAGGGAAATGGAAGGTCATCTCCACTTCCCTTAAAAACCTTTGATAGTGTTCACAGCCATTTAATGAACTTTTCTATCTGGTGCAGCAATACCGGATGTATCAAGAAATCTGGAGGGGGACTTTTTACAAGGGCCTCTAAGGACAGGACCAAGGAGGAATGGCTTTAACCTGCTGGAGGGGAGATTTACATTGGATATTAGGAAGCTGTGGCTGCCCCATCTCTGACACTGTTCAAGGGCAGGTTGGACGGGGCTTGGAGCAACCTGGTCTAGCAGAAGGTGTCCCTGCCCATGGTGGGGGGGTTGGGACTGGATGGGCTTTAAGGTCTTTTCCAACCCAAACCAGTCTGTGCTTCTGTGATTCTGTGTGTTGACGTCAGTATTACTGTGTTCATGCTGCTGTAGCGTGGTGTAATTTAGATCACTGTTTTCTGTTCTTCTCAAATGAAAAGAGAGAGCTTTTTCACCTCTCTGCACCTACTGTAGGTCAAAACCAAGATCAAAAAAGAGTAATAGATGTTTATGGCACCTTTTCAGTAAAAAAACTGTGGAAAAAGTGTTGCTGTGTCTTCTCTGCAGTAGGCTGCGATTGCACCCTTCCAACAGCCTGGCCATATGCTGCTGGTGTTGCTGAGCTGAGCCGTTCCTCCTTGCAAACTCCAGCCTCAAGCCAACACCTCCCACTTGGAAACAAAAGGAAGCCCAACTAAATGCTCAGATCCTCAAGTGAGTTTGCAGGTGCTCCATGAAAAGAAGGGTTAAACAGTTTTGCATTTGCAGTAGTCTGTTTGTGAATATAGGCAGATAAAAGACTGGTTGAGCTGCTGTTAGGTTTTATTTTAGTTTTCTTTCTGGTCGTATATTCTTGTAAATAAAAATATGAATTGTAATAATAGCAATTCTAATGATGTCCAGAGACATTAAAGTAATTTGTAGATCCAGCTGTATGCTTACCACTTAGAATTTTATTTCATTTTTTCCCAGTAGCATTATCTGCATTTTACAGGCTTTGGGAAATTAAGTGCAGAAAGACTAAAGTATTATTTTCCATCAAGTCTGTAGGAACCTAATTACTGTTAAAGTCAGTGGGGCGTTGCTTCTTAAAATCCCTCACAAATCTGTTCCAAAGTAAATTGTCCTGGCTCATCTAGGAAGTTGAGTGTTGCCTCTTGACTGACAGAATGCCTCAGCACTGTCCTTTGCCTGAATCTGGCAGTTCTCAAAGAAGCGTAGCTGTCAGCATGTCTGAATGCATCATCTATTTTATGGGAATTTCAAGTTTTAACAACTACCAAAAGTCATAGTAATAGAAATCCTCTTTTTTTTAGAATTCTTTAATAAATGAAATGAATAATGAATTCTTTAATAAATGAAAGTAAGATTAAACATGGACAGAGCGTAAAGAAGTAGACTGAATGTGCAGAAAGGGAGCAGAGGTTTGGTATTTGGAGAAAAAATGGTTTGCTGTCCTCAAATGACAGAACCAGCTTCCTGACCTCCCCACTCTGATCACAGAGAGCCCGGCTGGAGCCAGGGAAGCTGGACTGTCAGCTCAGGATTATATTTACATATTTTCAGTGTTTCATGAGAGCCACTCATGGATGTGATGTTTCTGGAATATCGGAGGAAGAGTCATATAAACCCCTACCTATATAAACAGCCGCTGAAGGCTCTCTTTATTCTAATGCTCTGTAGCAAAACCACTGTTATGCATTAAGGCATTCGAAGCTGTCAGGCTGCACTTCTGTCATGCTGCCACATCAAATTCTGTCCCACAGCATTGCTCTCCAGAACCAGTATTAAAAATAAACTTTGAAAAAAGAGCAAGAAGAATCCTGTTATTCCGGATTGCCCAGATTCTCTCTTCCCTGTGAATAAGCTGAGCTTGTGCTCTTCTAAAGCATGCTCGTGAAGATAAACTCCAAAACCAGCCAGTAATATTGTCTGTGTTCTTATTCAGTGACAGATCTCCCAGATGATAGTGGCAATGTGAATAATAGGTTGTCTTCATTGCTAGGATCAATTGCCTTACTAATGATGGACAGATTTGATGTTGTACCTAATTATATTCTGACAGGTTGCAGCTGCTGCTGTTCATACTCTTGAGCTGTTACCACAGTTGAGGACAGCCCACGTTGAATCTGTGACAAGGCTGTTGTACAGCTGTCCAAAATAGCTCTGAAAGGGAACAAGCTCCATTTCTCCAAAAAAAAAAAACCAAGAAGGAATTGGGAAGTGTCAGCCTCTGAGCTTATCACGTGTGTTGTAAATACGTGTGTATGAGCCAAGTTATCTTCAATTCAGCGATATACTAAAACCCATGAAGATATTTGGCTGTAATTTGGACATGTGAGCTGTGAAATTCAATTTCAAGTCTAAGATCAGCCACAGACTCCCTGTGTGAAATTAAGTAAATGGCTTAATTTCTCAGTGCTGTCAACTCAGGTGTCAGAGAGATGTACTTCCCTTTCTTCTACTTTTTCCTAGGCTAGATTGAAAGTTTTGGTAAGCTGATGCTGTTTGATTCTTGTGTGCTGAGTGGAAATGCATTAAGAGGTGCAGAAATGGTCTTGTCTTGGACCTTGGCTTTACAAGCTCTCTAGTTAACAAGAAATTCAAGGTGTGTCTGACTATGATTATAAAATACCAGTGAGGCGTCTTCTTTTTTCACAGCTGTATGAGCCTCTACATGAACTATCCACTGTGTTTGGTAGAAAAGTGGAGCAATGTGCTACCCCTTCAGCACTTGTTCAAAGGCTTTTCTCCCTGCCTGTTCCTTCTCCAGCCTTTAGCTCTTAGTGTGCTTTGGATTTTCAGTACCAGGCGAAGCATTGGACTACTTGTTTGGAGAGATACAGCACCTGCTGCATTATGACAGCAGTCTTTAAGGTGGTCAGAAAATACTTGAGCATTACCCTGGGATGCTTTAAGAAAGACCCTGGGAATTCAGGAACAAACATGGGCAA
Source organism: Psittacus erithacus (assembly GCA_009867235.2). Lineage (NCBI taxonomy): Eukaryota > Metazoa > Chordata > Aves > Psittaciformes > Psittacidae > Psittacus > Psittacus erithacus. The sequence continues at coordinate 65,657 of WYDI02030366.1, forward strand.
AGCATTTGCAGCAAGGAGGGAAATGGGTAAGAGGGGGAAATGGGTAAGAGTGGGTAATTACACTGTCACTGTCTTAAATGTCCTAGGATAAGAAATGGTGCATTTGTATTTTCCCTGTGGCTTGCAGGCTCTTCTAGTCAGTCACAAACTGTCTCAGAAAAGACTGTTTCCAAAAGCATATTTTTAAGGGATAAAGGGGATGGCACAAAGACTGGGACAGGAGAAGGTAGAGTATATTTGTGGCTATACATTCAGGGAGAAATGGGAGATTACAAGGGAATGGGTAATGTGATGAACAGTTGTCCCTGACTAACTGTGTAAAAGGAGAAGGCAGGAATTCCTATGCTGTGATGTAATAATTTTTGTAAGCTTTTAAAGGAAACAAAAACGTACAAAGTTCATAGTATCACTGGACTTATTAAATGCAAAAGTAACTGTGTTCGTTCTCATAATCAGCATTCATAAAACAGTATTTTCTCTCTGAACTTTGCTGGCAAAACTGATGTCTCCAGAGAGAACTTGAGAAAGCAAACACAGCAACATTTAGTACCATGTCTCTTTAGAATCTGGACCAAGCAAGATGCAGGTCATGCAAACAAAAACCCTATAAACCCTGCCATGTTTTACACAAGCAGCTCTCGGGACTACAGAATGACCTCTTTAGCAGAATGTTTAAGGCAAGCTGAGGGATTTTGTAGCAGGATTTACATTCTCTTGAGTTCTCCAGGGTTTGCACATAATGATAAAACCAGGAGACAGAAATATGAATGAACGAATGGATTTGACAAATGGCTGCAGTCTCAATTCCAGTTGTGATTGACTATTCCTAAAGGGATAAGTGCACTTGTCCCGTCCATTCCTGTCTCTCTTGTGAGAAGTGTTTAGGGTACCTATGAAAATGAAAACCAAAAGAGGTACTTGAGGCTGCCAGGCTTGGCTTGAACCCTTTGTACGAGAGGCTTCCTCTGCTGTGGAGTGTCAGCTTTTGAGAGCAGTGGAACACCAAGCGACAGCCTTAATTTTTAATTTCTTTGCCTTTGTAGGTTTCAGACAGACTCCAACCAGATGTCTGTGTTAATGAGGCACTAAGTACATTATGTAATTATAAGGTTCTGAATATAATTGCTGTGTGTGCTACATAATTTAAGTTCCAACTGTACTTGCATCTCTCATTTACCAAGCCAGTGAAGGATATAATAATACTGAACACAATAACAGCTCCGAGCTTACAGTGTAGTCATAGGGGTTGCATTTAATGAGCTTGTTTGTGATTCTTATAAAGAGATTCTATCCTGGCAGATAAAATCACAGTAGCTAAAGGTTAAGGTTATCTGTAAGATGAATCTTTTCCTTGCAAGTCTGGATATAATGCCCTAAGTAAGACGATACCTGATACTACATGTGTAGTCTGTGACTGGAGATCTGCCAGTTCTTGCAGAGTGAGATCTCCAACATACAGTACATTGTGGCAGGAGAGAACAGGGGTGCTCTTGGGTGTAAAAAGGAGCTTGCTGTCTTGTTTTGTCTGTTTGTGAAGTGGTTGGACATCAGCGGAGACTCATGAATCTGAGGAGACAAGGGCTTGGATAAAATAGTTCTTTTGGTGGTGGGATCTTGCATACCTGTTAGGCTTTACACACCCTAGGCAAGGACAGCTGTACTGTTCTCAGAGGTTTCTTATTTTTTGAGTTGACTGTGGCTTCCTGGCCATGCAGCTTAGTAGAACTGTAAAGTTTATTTCTGTTCTGTGTTGGAAATGCAGTGAAATACTTTTCATTGATAAAACCTGGGCCTTTTCTGACTGAGGAGAGCTTGCTAGGCTATGGGGTTATGCGTGTGGTAGACTTAAAATTTCCATGTTTCTCATTCCAATTATTATGAGAAGGGTGAAGCATGGTTTTGAGCTGGGGTTCCTTACCTCTCAGTCACTGAGGTTCTGCAGATACTTAATTTCCCCCTGCTCCCATTTTGACACCAAGTTGCCAAAATAAAATGCAGCTTTCATGAAGCAATAATTTTAGCCAAAAGTTGTTAAACTGAAGTCCTAGTCTGTTTTTGCAGGTTGCTATTCTTGCATCTCACTGTTAGCACAAGATGCAGGCTGAAGCACATGGCCTTATCCACAGGCCCAACTCTCCAGCTATCTAGTGGGCTATGAGATCCTTTAACCCAGTGCTCAAACAAAAGTAGTCAACTTTTCTTTCCATTCATACTCTTGTAGCTTTTATTGCAGAGATGTTACTCCAAGACTTGTCAGCAGCAACCTGCTATCAGACTTATCAAACACAATCTCTGAATGCTGCTATTAGAGTCATTTTCCTTGACAGTTGTTCTTGTCACTGTAACACTTCCTTGCTAGCTCCTTGTCTTCCTCCAGCTCAAATTCAGCATCCCATTTCATTATGTACTTTATACATCATTATGTCTAGGTCTGCACTAGTCGTTAGTTATGGGAAGGTAAAGTAAAAAAAATATTGAAGTACCATGATGTATAAGAAGGTTCATCAGAATGTACATATTTGTTAACAATTTTAATACTTTGAATGAAAGTTACTGACTTAATTGAATCAGTGAAAATACTGAGCTTCCTATTGAGAAGTGAAAGGGAGCTGTATGAATGAAACTCATCCTGAATGGAATGGACTGACCTAATTTATGTTTGGACTGACTTAAGCTTATGTGAAGACCTAATGCTCCGACTCCTCATTGGTGCTTGAGCTGGAGGAGGGCAGTGAGTCTATATCAGTTTTGTTTGAAAGAGTTATCAGTGCTTTTTGTGCTTTAACCTAAGTTCTCTTTTTTAAAACCTGTCAGGTTTTGAGTTTCAGTTTTCAAAATCTAAGGAGAACTTGAAAATTTGAGAGTGTTTATGTCCAGAGAAGGCAATTCTGCATAGATTTTGTGAGAAATCTTGATCCTTACTTGATTTTAGTAAAGACGGGGTGGAATTTAGAGTTTCTGATGAAATCTCAAGCCATACAGGTTTCATATAATTTCAGACTAACAAGTACAGAAGTATTTTCATTCATCAATCTAAGGAGTTAATATATATTTAAATCCATATGCCCACTGCTCTTTGCTTGATTTGAGTATTACAGATTTTAAAGAAACCTAAAAAAGCTATAGGTGTTTAAATCTGCCAAGTGATCCTTCATGGAAGGAAATATCTCTCTCTTTAATGTGATTTTTATCTGCTTTTTGAAGTCACTTTGGAGAAGAGCCTGTTACATTGCATGGCACAGCAGTGGTTGTCCTTGGCATTTCTGTTAAGAGTAGCAGCTAACTGAGATAGACAGCTTCATGCTGAGCAGTGTACAAACATCCATAAGCATACTGTGTGGAAGGAAGGAAGTCTTTTCCCTGTTTTGTTGTTGGGGCAAAAGTGAATTGCTAGAAGGTATACATTTCTGGCAGAATTCAGATTGCTTAAATCCCTCCAGTCCTTTAGCTACAGAACATCCTTTTCCCCTAATTTTTGTAAGTAGAAGTAGCTCTTTTAATGTGTGCTTTGTAGACTAAATGCAAACACATGTTAATAGCTTATGATTGAATTTCCTTCTTTGTATGTCTTTGCTGATTTTAGTGTGATTAAACATTTCTAAGGTAACACAGTTGCCTTTGTCCCTTCCAAATGTGATGAGCGAAAGGTTTCTCTGAATAATCGGTTTCATTCCACGTTCTTGTCTTATGTAGAATTCGTATTCTTCAAATCCTTCTTTAGCTGCAGACTTCTTAATTTCTTAGCTGCAGATTCTTTCTTAGTTTTGATAAGATATTTCCAGCTTGATTATAGTTATTTTTTCAGAACAGAGATTGAGAAGGGGGGAACATCAGTTCTGTAGAGATGATGCCTTCTGGCAGTTCGAACACTGCCTCTCCGGGGCATGATGAAGAAAGCAAAGCTCACATAAAGGAAAACAAAGCAGCATCCCCTGCTTTCCTGTTGAAGAGTCAGTAGCAACTGTCTCAGCTTGAAAGGTTCCCACTGCTGACATAACACTGCAGCTTGCAGTGTTCCCTTCCAAGTGTTTCCCTCGTAGGAGATTGGACTGGCATGTCTTACTTTAGAAGCCACAGTGAGGAAACTTTTCTTGGCAACTGGCAGCTATATGCCTTTTAAACTTTAATGCAGACACTTCAGTATTTGGTATGGCGGGAAATTCTTTGTCCTTGAAGTGCAGTGAGAAAACTGCACTTACTCAGGTTACATTTCTGTTACGTTACTGAATTATTAAGTGAAGTGCAGAAATAGGAGTAAACAATTCTCTTATTTGAAAATTGGTTACTGGAGGCCATTTCTACATTTCCAAAGGGTTATCAACCCTTTCAGTTCTTTTCTGAGAGATTATTCTTAAGGGAAGTACTTAAACGCGTATGTGTCCTTTCAGAACATCTAGTGGCATGTGGCAGACTTGAACGCCTTAAGCATTACCCAGTGAAGGAGTGGTAATTTGGACCTTTTGAGGCAGACCTTACTTGTTTAAACACAAACTGCTTTTTGGAGATGGTAACATCTGTCCTCCCTTCTTGTCAGACATTGCTTGGCTTTGCTAAATTACAAACACAGCAGGAGGCCACCTTGTTGTGCTATAGGGACTGCAGAATTCTGACAGTCCTCACTGTTGGACCAAAACCAAGCTGGTATGGTTAGCAGTATTGCTCAGGGGTTGTATATGAATGGCTTATTTGGGACCCTGTGATTATATGAAAGCTTTAAGAGACTTTTTGTATCTTCTTTTCGCTGCAGTGGCCAGTTTGCCATAGTGAAGAAATGTCGAGACAAGAGCACGGGGCTGGAGTATGCTGCTAAGTTCATTAAGAAACGCCAGAGCCGGGCCAGCCGCCGTGGAGTGAGACGTGAGGAAATAGAGCGGGAGGTCTCTATTCTGCAGCAGATCCTGCATGCCAACATCATCAAGTTGCATGACATCTATGAGAACAAGACGGATGTGGTCCTCATCCTTGAGCTGTGAGTAAGGGGACTTCCTATCCTCTGGGGTAGGATGAGGTAAATAGGAAGTGGAAAGGGCTGCAGAAGCAGGCAGAACATAGAGGCACTGTTAGAATGGAGCCATTGTGTTCTCAGGCCTCGCAGATCTTGGCAGGAGAATTGCGTGGGGTTGCTGGTAAACAGGCCCCCCGGTTCATCCATATGCCCTGGGGATACAGGTGCACCTTAACATCAGCTGAGGCTGTTGTTACTGAGCCAGGGAGTGCTGTCAGCTTGAAAACAGTTTACTCACAGAGGGATTACCTCATGTCTGCCTAGTGCTGCCCTGATGTGAACCTTGGAGGAAGCACGAATGGCCTCTGAATGTTGATTTCAGTTTTCTGTCTGCGTACATCTCTTCCAATACATGTGAAGGTGTCAAGTTCTTTGCAATATTTGCAGCCATCCTCTGTACTCCCATATTTTCCTCATTTAGAGGAAACTAGGGGAAAAAAGGGAAGGAGGGCAAGGGAAGAGGTTTTTTAAATCCCTAGACTTTGACTATTGAGGATGAATAGTGGCAGGGTGAGAGCGAAGGAAGGCTGCTTACTCTTCTGTTGTGCCACCATCTGATGGGGGAAAACCCCTGCCATTTAGGACTGGGTCTCTTTATAACCAAACTTACACTGGGATAATGAATTTGGATGAAACGTGGCACTTGACTTGTTGCCATTCCAGGTGTTTCATGTCTGAGGATTGGGAATGTAATAGAAGTGAGAGACTGTGTGCATGGGTGGTCATACAGACCTATGTTCAAAGCCTGTCCTTCTGTACAGTTCACAGTGTGTTTTGTTAGTCTGCCTTAAGGAATTAAAAGGGATGTAAATACTTAGTGCACATACAAATTTATATCTTATGTGTATTTGTGTGGCTCAGCCTTCCTAATCTCCACAGAGAACCAGGGAAAGCCTGAACACTGTCATACCAAGCACAGCAGGGTACAAGTTTGCTTGTACTCAGCCAAGCCAGGAATGGAAGTAGCTCTTACAGTGAATGGAGCTTTGCTGGTCAGAATTAATGGTCTTGGCCTAAGGGGATGAAGTTTGTCATGTAATGAAGGAAGACAGACACCAATTTAAGGTTTTTTGGGCTGTGTCCTGTTCTTCGGTGGAATCAGTATCATCTGGTTCACAAAGCTCTGAGTCTTAGAGGACCTGTGCATATGATGACATATTGTGAGTTCATGGTACTAAAGGAAAGCTGTAAACAAGGAGACAGCCTGAGGTCTTCTACTTACTGCAGTTTTTGGGTACTGAGTAAATGATGGACATTTTCTGTATGTATGAAGTGGGAAATACAGAGACACCATGTCTGAAGGTACGTAGACCCCCTGTTCCCTTGGGCCCTGCCTTGGCCTTGCAAATGGAATCCAGGCTATGAGGCTTTGATCCCCGAGTGAGATGAAATAACCACTCGCTTTCCAGGAGAGCAGGAATTTAGGCCAAGGAGCATTCCTGGAGATACTGTGACTACTGGCAGATGGCATATGAGTGATGATAGGCATCTGTCAATTTTTAAGTACAGTCTGGGACCAAATGGTGGTCTCTGTAGTCATGCACTGGGAGACAGCTGGGTTTTTCTGACTGGCAGCTACTTCGTACTAAAACAACCTTACAATTCATTACCTTCTGCTTTTTCCTGTCCTCACATGGCCTGACACATTTTGTGTGTCCTGTTGTTAGCCTGTAGCTTATTGCTCTTTTTGAAAGGCAGGGTGCAATTTGACCTGATTAAGGCCCCTACATTCAGCTGCTGTGTACAAATTGAGGATTATGATAATTGCTAATAAAGATAATTAAATTCTCTCTGTAAATAGATAATCTCTCCTCCTGATGCTCTGCTTATCAGAGGCTCATACTCCCTGCAGTTCATTGAAATAAGCATTACAGCCCCTGGCCAACTGGCCTTATGTTAAGCTACAGTGGACTTCAGCTTCAAAAGAATGTCCCCAGTATTCTTGATTAATTGAAGAAGCTACCCTGGTGTTTGAAAGAGGCTTTGGCTAAAATGACCCTTTCCCAAGCTCACTGTCTCCTGTTTACACAGGGGGATGATTCTACAGGTGCTGTTTCTTCTGTTCAAGAGCAGGAAGAGCATTGCCAAGGCCACTGCTGTTAAGTGCAGTTTGGCAGGTACATGGTTTGCCCTTCCTTATGCAAGTTGTTCAGGGATATGCTCCCCACAGCTTTTTGTGACTTTGCTGTTCTCTGTCTCTTGGGCCCTGCCTGGAGGCTGCTTTACCCAGACAAAAGCAGCCTGAAGGTGTGTTTGATTGATGCACCAGTCTCCTCTACTGGTGAGTGTCAAGGTTGTGTACACAAAATAAGCAGCTGTTTCCAAGAAGGCAGCATTGTCACTTGTCTTTTATTGGGGTTTGAAGAAAGAGCAAAGGTATTATGTGCTTGCTGCTTTGTTTGGCATGGGAATAAGGTGACATAATAAAAGGGAAAGAGATTGAATTAGAGGAAGGAGGGTTTTTTGTAACCTAAGGTCCTTTGAGAAAGGAGCATTTACTCCTTTACATGTGGTGCTGATTTAGAAAACGCGCAGCCCTGGATGTTTAAGTGTAACTCGTAGTACAGTTATGAGGGTTTTACTGCAAAGGAGTTAATGTTCAACTGCCTTTCTGGGGGATTCCGTAATGGCTGGCTTTAGGGATTGCCAGGTCTCTTCTGCCTGCAGTTTCTCTGAGTTCAGGTGAATAACTTGGATGAGAATGATCCTGCACTAAACTGCTCACCACTCTCTGTGCACAATTTACTCGATACCTATTTTAAATGCTGAGTATTTGTTAATGAGAAATCATCACATCTCTTCTCCTGATTTTTCCTTTAAATTACTCTTCTAAGGTCTCTGCAGCTTAGCCTAATATCTTAGGCTGTGTCATAAGAGTCTGAAGACTGATGTACCTTTTGTAATGCATGCCAGTCTCTGACCTTCAGAAAATGAATTGCTGCTGTGGTGGTTGTAAGGAGGAGTCTTTTGCTGGTAAAGTGCAGAGGGACTTCAGACACTTGACTCTTCTTTTGTTTCCTTTTTGATTTTAATGATGTATTCTGTACCTTGGAAATTTCTCCCTGTCTGGCCTGATTCAGGGTTAGTGTAAACTAGAGAGAAGAGGGAGAGTACAGCTGGGAGCTAGCAAGTGAATCTCCTTTGATCCTTGTTCATGCAGGCTGTACAGTGTCTTCAGGGGCATAGCTGGTTGCGCTGGATGTTGCTGAGGTGCTGGGGAGCTGGAGGCTGGGCTACATGGGCTGTCGGTCTGGTCAAGAGACAGCTGTTTTATTCTTAGTCCTGATTAAAGAGTCCACCTTGAAGGGCAGCCCCTGGGGAGGTTTGACAGGGTAAAAGAGGAAGAGAGAGTTATGTGCTTGCATGGTTGAATTCCAAAAAAGTACAAGAAAGTGTCCTAGTGCAGCTGGCTTCCTGGGGACAGGGCCCTAGTGCCTGCCAGAGGTGATTGCTTAAGTGCAGTTTGAATAGAAGTCATTAAGGAAATGATACTTGCCTGCTCTCTGTACACAGATTCCATCAAGCACTTTATTTGAAGATTTCTTTACTGACTTGTCACAGCTGTAATAATTTGTAAACTAATGAAGCAAGGCCCCTAAACCTTTTACAATGTGGTAAAGGGGCAGTGTTTCCTGGCTCCTGAAACACACAGGGTAAAACACAACCTGTCCAGCAAGGCTAATGGTAGCGCTGAGACCCTTGTTTTGTGTTGCCTGAACAGAAAACCAGAGACCAAAGGAGAGTTTCAGGCTGAGTAAGGAGGGAGAAGGCAGCAGCCAGGGGCAGCAGTTGCAACATATTTCTGTGTCATATAAGCTTGTTTTTGTTTGCCAGACATTCAGTTGTAACACTTAAAGGATCAAGTGACTTCTGCCCTGGTGAAATTTCCTCTTGCTGAGAAAGTTTCTGAATATGTGGGAGCTGGAAAAAAATACCCACTAATCAATGCCCAAGTCAATAGGCTCTGTATAAGTCTCTGACTTTGGAACAGCAAGGTATGCCGTCACCCACAGCAACAGCAGAAGCTAACAAATAAGCCAAATGGCTTTGTGGCTCTTGACACGTTGTTTTGGTTTGCAGGTGACTTCTCCTTGCAGTTTTTATAGCTGTTCACAAGAGTTTGCTCTGAAAGAAGCAGAGTAATCACCATCTTGTCACCGCCTGTGGTGTGTAGGAGCCTGGGGTCAGAGTAATCATTGCAAAGCCCTCTGCATTGCACAGTGTTGTCTGACTTGTCTGTGAGTCACAGCACTTAGTTAAGTCAAAGCATTTGAACCTGCCAGTTCTTTTGCAGGTGGTTCATCAAACAGAGCCAAAAGCTTGTTTTCCAAATGACTGTTGGGTTTCTGGGGCCTTGTGCTTGTGCTCTGGATCCTGAGCAATGTTTTGGTGGTGCACCTGAACTCAAGAGCAGCGACCACTTTGTGGGTACCCCTAAGAGTAAATCTGAATGAGAATAGATCAGTAATTCCAATGATAGTGTATACTGGAAACAATAAATGTAAACATAATTATGAATAACAACTGCAAACAATTCCCCAGTCAGAATTTATATCATATTGCTTCATAATGTACAGAAAAACAGCACTGGACCTCTCATTACATGGCACAAAAATGAAAATAGAAATCTTATGTATTAAATACACATGGAATGCATTTCACATGCATTTCAATTTTGATGCAAAACCTCGCAGTTACTAATAGCACTTCCTTGATTTGGGAGAAGTACTTTAGGTACCTTCTAACCTCCTGCAATCTGCTTAATTCTTAAAAATTCAGCACAAAATAAGTGCTTTCCTGTCAGTTCTGTCAGGCAAGGATCTGTATTTAGGACAATGCAAGGGCTGTTCTGGAAAGAAAAGAGATCTATTGGTAGATCTTAGTGCCTCATGTTTCTGATGGCAACCCATAAGCAAAGTAACTCTAGTAGTTCTTGACTATTACAACTTGTTCTATTTCCTCTGTCTCACCCAAAAGAAAACTTTGAAAGATAGCAGTTGAGGCAGTTAACACAAAGTCTGTCTGTTGAAATATGTACATGTCTGTGGATTCAGCAATAAAAAAAACGTACCTCTTTGGGTCCCTTGTGATCCTTAATGAATCAAACCTTGCAGCATTAATGCCTTAGGGAAAGACAGTCCTTAATTCACAGGGGAGAGAGCAGAAGCCTAAAAGAAGTTTTGGCACATCTGGGACCAGAACACAAAACTCTAGATTGTCTGCAAGAGTGGCCTTTTTCTAACTCTGTGGAGCTTTTGTGCTACTTCAGTTTTCTGTGCTTACATTTACTTTATGCCTCACAGTGCAGTAGATAACAGGATGTTTTCTGGTGTGTTTTGCAGGGTTTCTGGAGGAGAACTTTTTGACTTCCTGGCACAGAAGGAATCTTTGAGTGAAGAGGAAGCAACGAGATTCATCAGACAGATTTTAGATGGTGTGAATTACCTTCACTCTAAGAAAATTGCTCACTTTGATTTAAAGGTAAAGATGTTGATTTAGATTTTTTTATTGTTGATGTTTTTTAATGGTGAACTGTATCTTTTATAATGTTTTGGATACCTATATTTGATACCATGCCTAAAATAATAGGTAAGATCATTGTAAATGCACTGCACAGCTGAGTGCTCCAAGGAAGATAACCTCCCTGTAGTAACTTTTGGATGGACTTATATATTTACTGACTGAGAAAAAGAAATTATGAGTCTTCATCCTTCAACTGTTCGTATTTCTGGGATCATCCAAACCATGTTGTTTAAAAAATAAAATATTAGAATGATGTACAGAAGAAATGCATTTTTGGGAAGAGGAGACAGGTCCAGTTGCAAAGAACTGTTGCTGCTTCCAGTCCCCACTGTGTTTAGTATTACATGAGGAGTATGTGTTCTCCTGTGCAGACTGGTTAATAGAAAGGCTTCTTGATTTCTTAGCTGCATAGAGTCTTGAAAGCACATGACACAGAGCTCTTTTTCCACCATAGCAGGTGTCATCTATAGTTTTGATCCTTGACTTTGGTGTCAGTACAGCTGGCCTAGACAGTACAGAAGACTGTCTGCCTTTCATTGTGGCCTACCTAGGTGAACATGCTTCTCTGAAGCTAAGAGTCTGTTGTCGTTGGGAATAAAACTCTTGAGACTAGAATAAAGGCTCACAGCTGCAGAACTCTTTTTGATATTTAATACCAGTAATGTTAGGTGGTCAGTGAAGACATAACAAGAAATGCAAGATAGAAATTGGGAAAGATAAGTCAACAATCATTACATTGATAGAGAACATCACAGAATAACTCTCCTGGGTTTTCAAGGACTGGGTTTGGAATTTTGCTGGTGTTAAATTCGACATATATTTTTTAAGCAGGAATCTGATTAGATAGAGAATGATGTATAATTCTCTTGTCACTTGACAGGGCTCCATTGACTGCAGTGGAGCTCCAGTGACTTACACCACCTAAGGAATAAAACTGTCCAAGAGGCAGTGGCTGTGCCTTTTTGCCATTTCAGTCTGTTTTGTCTGCTCTCAACAAGCTCACATCATGTGTCTGGCCGAACACATATGCCCTAGATCCGTGGAAGTAAAACAGAATTGTTAGCCTGAGGCTAAAATATTGTTGGTCCAGTGACTATGACAATAAATTATTCATCTGCTCTCTTTCCCAGTGAGCTCTGACTGTGAGTGTGTGTTAGCAGGAGCTGCTTCCACATTAGCATCTGCTGTGGCCAGGCAGCTGCCAGCAGGGAATTGAACTCACTGTTGCTCTTAAGCTTATGATTAAGTTATGATAAATTAATGCATTAAAGCTCTTCATGGGAGATAAACTGAACTCATAGCTTACTCTGAAACCTGTGAAATAGGGCCATATAGGGAATAACTAAGGCTGAGATATTAGCTGAAGAAATAAGATTATGAAATATCAGTTACATCTGGTAAAGAAAGTAGAAGTCTGTGGCTGAAAAAGTTGGCTTTTATTTCACAGTTCAAGCTTCAGCTTTTCCCTTCAGTGTTGTGAGAAATGCTACATGTTCTATTAGTAGTTTGCTATCATACATGAGCTAGGACCTCTGATACCAACTCTTTCCATTTTCAGAACTGTTCAGATAACAGATCCTAGATCTTTCCTAGTCTTGTTCTTGCAGCTTTGAATTTAATCTCATAAAGAAGAGCATTTTCCTTAAGTAGGTCTAGGTGTGACTAGAATACTTTAAGAAGCATTTAATCAGACCTCTTCCAGTGAGTTACAAAACAGTATAGGGACAACTGGGCAGAATCAGTAACATTGCTGTCAGTCAAAGTACTGAGTGGTGCAGCTCTCCCTTGGGATCCAGCAGTGACATTCTGGCTCTGCACCAGCTGCTTCAACTACCTGCTACCTGCTGTTATGTGTGTGCCGGTTGTTGTAACTGGGGCAGATCCATGGGGTCAGGATGTGAGATCTCTGTGGGCCAGGGGGATACTTTTCTGTTTTAAAAAGGGACAGAAAAACTGAGCTTGCACTTCATGTTGTATCACAGTGCTGCTGGTCTGATAATCTAGTGGCATATCTTGTTAGATTAGGGAACTACATAGAATTGAGTGAAAAACTCCTGTCTCATTGTGGGAACAAGGGTATCTGGTTTTCATCCTAGCAGTGGCCATCATTAAGAAAATAAGCTTAGGAGTGCTAACAGGAAGATAAAGGCAGATTTTGCCCAAGATAGAATTAAAGGAATAAAAATATCACTCTTAGTAGATCTGCTTTGCTTTTATGTAGTTCTGCTCCATTCAATTATGTGCAATTTCAGTTGTCAACCCTTTATCAAAAGAATGAATTGTGAATGGTTAGGTATGTTTCCTGTTCTACAGTGTAGAAAAAAAAGGCATTTGAGAACTCTGCTACTTTCTCAAGATATTAATATTATAATAACAAAGATCTATCTTTGGTTATTTTTAGCCTGAAAACATTATGCTTCTAGACAAGCATATCCCTATTCCACACATCAAACTCATTGACTTTGGCCTGGCTCACAAAATAGAAGATGGAGTTGAATTTAAAAACATTTTTGGAACTCCAGAATTTGTGGGTGAGTGACCTGTTCATTTGACATGTATTGCAAGTTCCAGGAGGAAGTTGAGACTTCTTTTCAAAGTGAAGAAGTGAGGGTGAGAGGAAGTTTCAATCACATTTCTATCAAGGTAACCTAAAACTAGAGGTTTGCTTTATTTTTCTGGAATAGGCAAAAGGTGCTTTCTATAGAGCAGATGTGCTACTTCTGTGAGAGTAGGTTGCTGCCAAATAAATGGATGTAAATTCATGGTTGTGATTGTGAAACCCTGCAGGTAAAAGTTGTAATTCTTTTACTGTTGCCTGGGGCAAGTAAGCTCCCTGCGTTGCAGTACATGGGGACACAATGACATGGGTATCTCTAGCATTGCTTCCTGATAAAACTGCCTCACACTGGGTACCTATTAAGTACGAGCCCCTCACCTTCCCTTACATTTTGCCACCTGATTCTCTTTTTGTCACTCATTGATCATAATTGTAATGTCTTACTTGGATTTTAGCTTAATCCTACTCCTTCCTACTAATTTCACTTAGAGATTTTGGAGTTGGTTTGCAGAGGGCAAGGAGAGAATTGTTAAACACAACTGTTATAGACACCTTTTTTCATCTCATTACCTCACCTTGGTCTTTTCTTTTGCTTTTATGCAATATTTTTCAATCTAATATGTGGATGTTTTTCAACGAGGAAATGGTTCTTGTAAAGATAATAGGTTTTGACACAGCAGTGTAGTCTGGCATGTAGTTTCAATCTCTTGCCTAAGGGCTGTTTCAGACTAGCCATTAGAAACTAGCTTTAATGGCACCAGTTAAAAACAAGGTGAAAGCTCAGATTCTTGAGAGTAACAGTATCCTTGGGAAGCGTAATTTGTTTTAATTAGCACTGTAATTAGTATACAACATCTGCTTTACCCTTATACTTGAGTTGCACAACATTCCAAGTTACTCTACATAATCTCTTGAACACCTGTGAACTTGAATTTCTGTCAGGCCCATAAAACTAAACAGTGCATCCTACAGCTGCCTTTCTTTTTCCCACCCCACTTTCTCCCTCTTGGTAATTTGGTGATTTTGAGCTGCTGTTCAGTTCAGCCTGGTAAAAACCTGTTACCTCAGTTACTGATGTTTAATTAAATTCTTCTTACAGCTCCAGAAATAGTGAACTATGAACCACTGGGACTGGCTGCAGATATGTGGTATGTTTTGAACTTCCCTCACCTTGCTCTGCTGTTATCTGTTCCCAGTTTGCTCTGAACAGATTCCGTTCTACTGCAGCAAATCAAAAACCAGACAAAAAACCCCAAACCCTTACGTGCAGTTAATAACTCTTTGTTCTGTCTTTCCATTTGTATGCATTCTCTTAAATGAAAAGATAAGCATTTAATTTCTGCAATAATACAATTAAAAACTTTATTGACGTAGTTACAGAGTTAACATATTGCCACTGTCTGCTGCAGAGGAGGACTCTTGAAAGAAAACATGTTCCTGTCGCACTTGTGACAGCTTTATTTTTAAGTCCTGCATGCAGAGGAGACCTGTGTATTAATCTGGTCTGTTGAGAAGGCAGGCAGAAGAGGTCACCCCAAATAAAACTTCCTTGCTTCTGTTTCTTTGCATTTCTGATGTGTCCTGTGGTAAATACCTGCTAGAGTAGAAGTACATAAAGACTTCAGATACCCACATTACTTGAAGTTGTGTGTTAAATTCATGCTCAACACCCTGAAACACCATTCTTTGGAAGAGAGATGTTTTCTAAAGCTGCCTGTATAGCAGCTACTGTTGGTTTTTTCATATTGTGTATATTAAGAAGAATACAGGTCATGTAGAACCCCTGCAATTAATCTCCTTTGTTTTTTAGGAGCATAGGAGTCATCACCTACATACTGTGAGTACAGTGGATTTGTTGTGTAGAAGTGTTCCTAAAGCTGTGTTGCACTAGTATGAAACTGCTCTTCCCTTTAGTCATTTAAGAAAGGGGTGGGCAGTGGTTTGTTTGATGGGCAAATGTTATCCTGCAGCCTTCTCAAGTTTAAAATAAGGGCTAAAAGAAGAGGGACATTCTGAAATGTCTCTAGCATCACTGGGCATTTCTACTTCTTATGGGACCTCATCAGCTTCAAATGGTACAGGATGGAAAAGCCCGAGTGTATTGGTTGCTTACAGAATGACCATAAGCTATTTGTGTGTGGAGGAAATACAAACAGAAAGTGTAATAGTACCATTTACAAGGTGAGTTATTTCAGGTGAATACAGGGAAGTTTTAATTTGCTTGTAAAGACAAATCAGTTTAGGTTACTATGCATAAATTTGGTCACCAACGTTCAAAAGGTGATTTTAAGTTGGGTTGGGAGCAGAGAAGTTGACGATGGGAACTCATTGTACAGGAGACAAAAGGGCTTGTTAAAACTAGTAAAGCAAAGGCTGGTTGGGAATATCATTGTAGTCAGCATGAGGGGAAAAAAAAAGTGTGTCAACTGGTGACAAATAAATAAAACTAGGAGATTCTGACAAGCTCAAAGAAATGAGGTTCTGTGGACAAGCCGTAGAGAGAGTTTTAAGGTGGAACTTGACAACTTGAGAAAATGCTTGTGTGATAGTGGATGCGTGCATTGGAGGGACACCACTTGCTGCTTCAGGTATTCTTTCCTCTGGTTTGATAAGAGAATTACAGAAGCGATCAGCAATTACTGGACCTTACTGCTTCCATTGAAATCAAGCTGCTGTGACTGCTGGGGAGCAGCGCATGGCAGAAACTGCATGCTTGGAAATATCTCACCGTGTCATTCCTACCCCGAGCTTCTGCTGTTCCTTTTAACATTCAGAGGACTAACTTGCCATATTTAAAGAGGGAGCACTCCAGTGCTTTTTGTGATGGGAGGGGTCAGTTTGTATGCTATGCGGAGTACTAGGAATGTGTATGTCTTTAGTGTTGCCTGTTGAATTTAAAGCCTTTTGTTCTGAAGAAGTCTTGAGTAAATGGGGTGGGTCTAATGATACCACCTACTTTAGCAGCAAGCAAATGGATGCCATCATTAAGTGCAGAGCTCAAAATGCCTACAAGTCTTTAATTCAGCAACCAGTAGAGTGGTTCCCTGGGTTGTAAGGGCAAAGCCTTTAATACTGAGCTCTGCTGTTAGATATTTACAGGCACTGAGTCAGGATATGACAAGTCATTTGCATTAGGTGCTAGGATTTGAGAATCAACTCATTTCACAGACCTGAAGACTAAGTCCCAAAGGGGCAAACAGAGCACTGCTGGCTTTGGCTTCCAGCAAAGAGCCAGAAGGTGGAATTACAGCTGCTTCATTGCATAGTTTTGGGAAAGAGAATAGAAAACAAGGCTCTAGGGCAGGTTTCCAAGCTTTAGTTTTGGAACAGTGCCCATGGTCTGTGGCGAGGTGCCTGCTTGTAGCCTTCTTTGTGGCTAACAGAAATGGAACAAAAGCTTAAGAGGGAGAATGTAAAGCCCTTTAGGAAGTGAGATTGACTGTTGCTTATGGGGTGGCATTTACTGGATCAAAGAGAACTGAAGGACCCAACTCATGCTGCCTTGCCATGTAAGCTGCTTCAGCATTGTTGTATGATTATAGAGGGAGGGGAAACAGTTTATGCACTCAGATGTTTATTCTGTGGATAAAACCACATGTGGTAGCTGGAGACTGGGCTGAATGGCCCAGGTGGTCCTGTTAAATTTCTGTTTATCCCCAAATTCCCAACCAACATGGCAGTGGCATTACAACAAGGTAAAAGGACTGTTGGGCAGGATCATGTAAGCAGGTGGTTTAGTATTCACAACCTCAGTTTAGATACCAGGAGTCTGTTGAATCCCTGTTTTGAGCCTGCTGCATCCTGGAACTGTGCTATCAAAGACATAATAGATAAGCATAATAATAGCCCAGAAGATTTTCAAAAAGGGATGAGATCAATTTCCTTGGTATAAATAACATTTCCTATAAAGCAGGCTTTTGCGGGTCAGCATCCCTGTGGATTGGAGGAGGAAGGGAAGGGCAGGAGGAGTCTGCAGTGTATCTGTTCTGACACTTGAGTTTAGTGGAGCAGAGGTATCAAAGGCGATAAAGATGAAGGTTGTCACTCACTGTTGAGAGATGGGCAAAGCAGGAGGAAAGGTTTTTCTCATAAGATGCTGAGTAACTTTTTATTATGTTGTCTCCATTATATCCTTGCAGTTGGAGCTGAGTGCCAACAGAGTGAAACTTTGCATTGCTCAGAAGCAGTTGGACTTTACTGTAGGCAAAGTCCTTTTGTTTGTGGATTCCTTTTAATGAGCAGCATGACACTACCTGTCCATCGGAGTTGGCTCCTAAGCAAGGCCACACACCTGACTGCCCATCCCACATTGTGTTTTGGTTCCAGCTGAGAAAGGTCCTTTGGCTGAACCCACTGCACAGGGAACTTGTCAGTAGCTTTGCAGACAGAAAAGCAGTAGGAGCAGGGCTTTTCCTACCCAAAGAAAATTTATAGGAACACTATGTTCTCTTTTTGAAGCTGATGGAAGCTTCTGCCTGGTAGTGTTTGTGGGTTCACAAGAACAGAGACTCTCCTCTGCTGAAACTTCTGCTTTGATCAGCAATGACTTCAGTGAGGCTCTTGAGAGAGGAGAATCTGTGCATTTTTATCTGCGTGCACACATTAGTGCCATGCTAGAGACTTTCAAGATGAGTCTGATTCATAACCCATGAATGCAGTGAGCCAAAGCTGGACCTGTTATTTCCCATGTAGCATGGCTGCTACCTCATGAGATCCGCAAATGTCCTGAGACTGTATTATACACTCAGTGTAATTTCAATAGGGGACCTCTGCTATTTATTTTTCCAGCTGATTTTTCTTTCTGGCTTATCTAGCCTCAGTGGTGCTTCGCCTTTCCTCGGAGAAACTAAACAAGAAACCCTTGCCAATATCACAGCTGTGAATTATGAATTTGATGAAGAATTTTTCAGCAACACCAGTGATTTGGCAAAAGATTTTATTCAAAAACTGCTGGTGAAAGATACACGGTAAGTGTCAGTTCAGAAAGATCCATTTGTCTGTGCGATAAACTTGGTAAAAATATCTTTTTCTGGCTTTTAATAAAAGCTGTGGAATGGGGAAGTAGCATCCCCTTCCCTATAACCCTCTTTGTCCTGGAGGTAAGTCAGGCCATTGAGGTTCTTCTTAATGACTTCATTAGGGAAGAAGATAGGTATTGGAGAGAAGGAGGCAAAGTGTTAGCCAAGATTTCTGCAAATCCTCAGGCCTTAGAATGGGCTGCAGTGGGTGGGGTTGATGACAGGTTTGCACAGGTCTATCAACCTCCCTTTAAGAAATGCTGATTTGTCCCATGTACAGAGGCAGTCCCTCTGCAGTGCTGTGTTTTCTGCCTTTGATTCTCACTGCTCTTAATGTGCCATTCACCAAACTGCTACAATGCAGAAGGAAGTTAGGATTGACTAGATTTGAAGTATTCCTCTCAGGAATGTTCCTCTCTGGAAATGGCAGATCCTGCAGTGATGTAATACTGTGTTCCAAAGGCCAGTTTTTGTGTAATTGATGTTGTGTACCTTGATTCAAACATAGTCATATTCAAGATGTATAGAAAGACTTTATTTTCCAAGCATGTAGGATGAACAAAACAAACTCAATGGACTTGTGTACCAGGTATTTCTCATTCACATCTGTGGGGGGGTTTTGTGGTGTTGTTTTTTAGGAAACGGCTTACAATTCAGGAAGCTCTGTCTCATCCGTGGATAACGGTAAGTCTGAATAGACACACTATGAGCAAAGCAGGAGTGATGTTCTCACTCTTATTGGTGTGTTAAACGGAAAACTGCCCTCCAGGTACCTAGTGATACTGTGTGTCTCAAAGAAATGCCCTGGGAAGAAATTGGTTGGATCTAACTAAATCCTTGGATTTCTGCGAATGACCTCTTCTTACCAAAACTGATGTTTGTTGCACATTCTAGTATATCCTACCTTAAACTGGAGTTTGCATTTTTCCATTCTTCTCAGTTTGCATGGACGTATGCTATGTGTTTCGTTTAGTGCTTTCTTGAGTTGAGATTTCACTACATCCAATGTGGAAAATACCATTTCTCTCAAGATCTAACTGCTGTACCAAGTGTGCTGGTTTGCTTACCTTTGCGTGTCTGTATGTATGTTTCATCGTAAACGTGGCTTGCTTTTGTGGATAAGTCTCTTATTGAAAACACATTTAGCTAATCTCAGCATGACTGATGAGGATGTTTGAAATGCGGTTTTTGCTTTGCATTGCACAAACCATTAACTGGAATGTTTTCAGGATTGTTGGTCTTCCTCTTACAAATATTGATGGCTTTGAGACCGTTAACTGCTAAAAATCAACATGAAAATCAATTTCGGCCCTGTTGTTTACACTTACCACATTGGAATGACTGCATATCACTTGTCACATTCAGATCTGGGTTTGTGTGTTGGTTTGTTTGATTGTTTTTTTACTTTTACTCAAATGCATGAAGGAAAGCCTGTGGGAGCAAAGGCTCTCCCAGCATTGTGGAAGCTCAGGCTGCATCCTTTGTGTATAGTTTTGAATTACTGCACTGTCTTGTAAAAGGTCAGTAATATTGATTCCTCTGTCTGATGGCTCACCAGCTGAAAGAAGAAACAAAAGTCCAAGAAAACAAGAAGGTTGAGAACACGCAGCTGAAGACAAAGCGCCTGAAGGAGTACACCATTAAGTGCCATTCGAGTATGCCTCCCAATAACACCTACATCAACTTTGAACGCTTTACCCGGGTAGTAGAAGACATTTCACTTACGGAACGGGGGTTCAGCACTTTGGCTGTATCCCATGATTCCTTACAGGAGGACATCGATGCTCTGGTTTCCATTTATAATGAGAAAGAAGCTTGGTATAAAGAGGAGAATGAAAGCGTGAGGCACAAGCTGTCGCAGCTGAAGTATGAGTACCGTAAAATTGAATCCCTGAAAAGGCACCTACAAGATGATATCAAGACTGTAAGCACTAGTCTTGCAGGCATAACCGGGAAATACGCTGATCTGCAGAGTCAGTATGAATCTCTCAGTCAAGAACTTTCTGAGGAGCTCAAGTGGATACAGGATTTAATGAGTAATTTTCAACTGGAAAATGAAGCCTGCATGAATGGAAACTTTGTTTTCAATGGAGATATCAATGAATCTCTAATGGAGCTGTTAAATAGATCGCACTGTGAGGAATTTCTTGCAGGCTTGAATCTTGATGTAGCAGCATCGCATCAGTGATACTGTAGATCAGGCTAGGTGCAGAGTTTGCTGGCTGTTTCGAAGTACAGCAGCTTAAAAAGTTTTCAGTGCATAGTTTCTACACAAAAAACATGACCTAGATCTAAACCAGAAAATCTCATGTATTGCACGAGATGCTGACCAAAAACTTGTGGAGTTCTGTAGTGTTGAAGTATTTTTCCTATGTTCAGTGTCTGAACTTATGGGAACTGTATCATCACAGTGTTATGGACACATCTAACCCTACAGCCTCTTGAATTGCCTGCATCATATTTCATCATATATGACAGTTCCTGAAGATTACTAATTAACTTGGAATAAAGAGTAGGTCAGTTGATACTTACTAGAAGCTGGATGCCTGGAAACTGATAAAAATCTCATGTAGCTTCCTTGGTTATGTGAAGGAACGGTCCTGCAGACTGCTGCAGGCAGTTCTACAGACCATGAGAGAAATATTTGCAAAGGCTAAATCTGGCCTGTACACCAGAGTCAACAGTGTAGTAACTGAACATTTAGCTAGTACTGTGGAGATGCTCTGTGAAATGGCTGCTGCTGAAGAAAAGCTAAGTTGATTTTTCAGGCCAGTTATGCAGGGTGAAATCTTTTTATTATCAAAGATGCTGTTGATTAATCCTTTAGTTTGAAATCCATCTGACTTTCCTGTTCTGCACCAAAGAAATCCTATTCACGTGACACAACTGGGGACTTGTGATGAACTGATCAAATAACTGTGTGTGTAATTTTACAGTGAAAATCTTAATTTGTGAGTGATAAGTGATAACACAAGTACTGGTTTGCTTTCTACAGTAAAGATAATGACAAAGCTACAACTGATGTAATCTGCGGTGTGGGATTTGAGACCAGTGTTCTTGCTGTGAAGATACTTTTTTTTTTTTCCTTAAGTTTTAGAAAGTAAAAAAACCCAAATTGTCCCAAACTTGACTCATGCCCTTCTGCCTTGTGTTTCAAAGAAGTCATTTGATTATACGGTATTCATATGCACAGATGTATCCATCTCAGTTTTGGACACAGTAGTTACTTATGGAGGACGTACTTGTTCCCTGATGGTGTAGCTAGTGACTGAAGAAGAGATGATAAGCTTCTGTGTACTGAAAAGAGTTACCAACCTTGGTTCTGTGGCTAGTTTACAGCCAACCCTTGTGCTTAGCTGTATGAGTTCACTGCAAGGTAACGGTTATGCTGCTAGAAGAATTGGTGAGCTAGTAGCCAGGCATCACTGCTCAAGTCCATCTAGAGTGGATCTTTATATACATATTAGACTGTCTTTCACTGTCCAGCCTCATTCCTCCTTTACTAGAGAAACTAATAAACTAAATGGAACTGTTGTTGTTCAGAACATTATTAAGAATAATGTTTATTACTTTGATAAAAGTATATTCTCATCCAATTGGTTTAGAGCACAGTGGTCCAGTCCTCATAAAGATGTGCAGAGGCTGGTGAAAATGCAGAGTTCTGAGAACCGTTACTCAATTAGGGGTATTGTCACTCCCGTCATTGTACTCAGTGGAGGATAGAAACTGGATGTGCTCTCTGTGGCATCTTTCTTTGCACAAGACGAAAAATTTCCTAAAGCTTTCAAGTGGTGCAGATAGCCAGGAGATGTCCCTAGCAAGGTGGTGGTGATGGTTGGTGGGGACTGGGCTCTGCTGTGAAAAATGGTATTGGGAATTTACATGTGGCCATTTTTTATTCTTTAGAATGCTTCAGTCATCTCTACTGCAGTGTTCCTTTGAGCTGGAAGGCCCATGAGGTACTGTGCAGGGGAACCGGAACACAGGATTCCTTATCCCTGTTTTCTGAGGGGGAGAGTTCTAATTCTTAAAAAGTAACTTAAAGCTTAGTGAGAGTTCATATCTGCAGCAGAGATACTCAGGAAAGAGAGTCTGCCTTCCCTCAGCTATGATCTCATATTCTCTGTTCGTCCTGATATTCTTTATGAACAAATGTGTTGGCATGATGAGAAGGAACATTAAATGAGGCCACTCTGTTCCTGAGCATGTTTAGGTGAGGTTATTGTTGTGACTCAGTCCTTGAGGCTAATGCTCTGTGAGCTGAAGGAGGTCACTGACATCCTGCTTTTGAGAAGATATTCTGCTGATGGGGAAAACAACAGGGTCACTGGTTTGCAGGCCACTTAGAAATTGAGAGGCTGTTATTAAGAGTCTGCAGTAGCTCACTGTAAAGTGGGCGACTTTTGATGCGTGATGGTTTTGCTGCTGAAAGGGCACTCAGAAATTGTTTGTTGTGATTGTACAGATGACATTTAGCAAGTGACATTTTTTCCACTTCAGATTGATTTCTACTCGATGTTTTGTTGCACCGTGCTAGCCATTTGCAGCATGAGGAAACTACATTTAATGCTTGAATGTCCCAGTTCTGTTGTATGCAAGCAGTGTACGCCTCTACATCAGAAAGAGGCCTAATTGATAGTGTGGCTTCTGGGGTATCTGCACAAATGCTGTACCTGGAAAATGAATGTGTTGTCTCATGAACATTACCAAATATTTTGCTGAAAAAAAAATGTTTAAATCCTTACTGCTGTGATTTCCCTTCTCCTGTGGTGCTCTTGGTGTCTGGCTTGGTTGCATTCCAGTCCAGTTCAGTATAAATATTTCTGGTTTATCCACCTCCTACATATGCAGGTCACAACTGTGGGAATGGTTGCTACTCCATAAGCTCCATAGTCTTTGAAGGGTTGATTTCTGGCCTTTCTCTTTTCCCTTTTACCAGATGTGGTTTTGAACTTTTTCCCCCTCAATCTGTCACATACAGTTTTCTGGTCTATACAAATTTTGATGTGGTTTTGGAGTTGAGAGGTGCTCTGTTTTCAGAAGGGCTGTGTCAGGGTTTGCAGAACATCTGTTCTTTTACACCAGATTGGCATCCAAACATTTTAGGCACATATCTGAATTCCGATGTGTATTTTTTTCTTGCCTTTTTTTCCGTACTCAGGTATTGCAGTTCTTTCCTCACTTATTTATTGCCAGGGTATCAATGTCTTGTGCTGTCATACTCTGGGTATGGTTAAAGGACGAAGCCGAAGTCTTTTCAGTGGTGTGCATCCTCATCACTAATATGAAATGACAGTTTTTTCCCTTTTCATTACGGTGATGTCAGCAAAACATTGCAGTGAGTTGGATGGAATGCTGTGAAAATGATTAAGGGATGGGACTGTTTGTCAAAGGGGAGAGACAGAGAGCTGGCATTGTTCAGGGTCAAAAGAAGGCTTGGGCAGATCTCAATCTGTAGAAATATGTGGTGGAATGGAGTAAAGAAAACAGAGCCAGGCTCTTCTCGGTGGCATCCAGTGACAGAACAAGAGGCAATGGGCACCAGCAGGAAGAAGTAACATTTAAATATTACAAAGAGCAAACTTGTTACTAAAGGAGCAGTCAGGCACTGGAACATGTTCTTAGAAGTGTTACTGAGTCTGTCCTTCAACACCCAAGTGAGCTGTGGTGCTGGGCATGCTGCAGTAGCTGACCCTGCCTGAGCAAGGGGGTTGGACTAGATCTCCAGAGGCCCCTTCCAAACTCAACTGTCCTGTGATTCCTGGCAAATCCAGTGTTGACAAAAGCTGGTCATGGTTTGCTTTTCTTGGGTCACCAAATTTTGCTTGGAATCTCTAATTGCAGATTCCTCGCAGTGGCAGGTTACCTGGGCTTTCCTGAGGTTCTGATAAGCAGACAGGGTTTCATCGACCAGGTTTGAGAGAGACAAGAAAAAGGCTACTCTCTGGTACCATGTTAATACTTGAGTTGTAAAGTACAGCTAGCACCCTCTGGAGTTATTCCCTGTTTCACATTCACATGTTCTTTAGAACTGAAGTGACTGCCTCAAATTTATCTATGTGCCTTTGAAATGTCTATAGCACAGCACAGCTTTTTTTATTCTTTCCTTCTATGTCGTTTACCTCAGCCTGGTGAAAGAAAACCTGTCAAAGCACAGTTCAGAAAAGATGTGCTAGAAGAGCCAAATCCTGGAAGCGAGGAAAGGGCCCTCATGTGTCTTTGGTTTAAAAATATTCTTGTAAAGGGCAAAATGTGAAAACTTCTATCTGAAAATGTAGAAAGTAGCATGGGACATAACAGTGTGGTGATGCTGGTTTAGTTCTATTCTGTCGTGATTTCTAGCAAGCCTGTGCAAACCCCCTGAGCAGCAGTGTACTGCAGTGCCGTTGATGTGCTGGCGTCTGCTCCTTTCTGTTGGGCCTCTGTAGAACCTTTTCTTTGTTTTCCCGGTGCCTTTCAGAAAGAGAGAGGTGAGTAAATGCCAGGTAATGCGAGCTCCATCCAGAGAAGATGGTGCAGGTGTGCACTAAGAAGTACCTCAGCAACTTTACAAAGTGGAAGCACTGCCTTAGCATCCCCTAGAATCCCCTTGGTTATCTCTCTCCCTTGTTTGGCTGTCCTTCCTTCTGTCCTTCAGCTAGAAAAGCTGTTCCCAGACCTTTTGTTTTCATGTGATCATTATGAAACAGAAGATATAAGTGGAAGTTGGAACAAAGTCCAGGCCATGTAGTACACTTTTTGTGCCAGGTTGCGTGGCTAGAAAGGGGCAGCAGTGGAACTTCTGAGCACAGTTTTGTGTGCACAGCCAAGTGTGATCATGGACTGCACTAGCTTAGGATGTTGATTGAGATCAAAGGGTCCTCTCCAGGCACAAGATGGATTAGATTTAACTATTTTTCTTCTGCTTTTACCTATATGAATCTCCAGCTTCTCCAGCCAGCATCCTTTCACTCAGCTCCAGAGCACATGAAGAATCATGCATTTCATGCACCAGAGGGAGTCGGGCAATAAAACTGCTCTCTTATCTTCCAGCCAGTGGACAAGCGGCAGGCTTTGGTTCGGCAGTCGTCTGTTGTTAACATGGAAAACTTCAAAAGGCAATATGCTAGAAGGCGATGGAAGGTATGACAGTGAGCCTTTAGTCCTTCTCATGTCAGGCTTCCCCAGCCTCATGGAATCAGAAGGCAAGATAAAACTTGAATGTAAAATTGTAGTACACAGTAGGTAAATGAAATGTGTTCAGGAATGTTTGTGCTGCATATGTGTGGTCAAGTTCTCCTTCTTCCCTCTCTCCATAGCTTTCATACCGTATTGTCTCATTGTGCAACCAGTTGTCTCGTTCACTGGTGAAAAAGGTCCTAATAGAAGATGAAAATATGGTAGGTACATTTCTTGAATGGGGAGAAGGACCAATTTTGCTGTGCAGTGTTTTTTGCAGTCCTTAAATGGATGCACAGACCAACAGGATTGCACTGGTTTTAAGGGGGAAACCAGATGGGACTGTGGTGTCCATTGTGTGCCTTTAATGGTGCTGTAAGTTGTGTTACAGAAATGCTGGGCAAGAAGAGCTGGTAACTATAAACCCTGAGGTGCTAGCCACATTTATGCTGCAGAGAAGCAGCAAGGAGGCTGCAGGTTCTGTTTGGATACCATAGTAGTGACTGTGCCATCTGCCTGGGAAGTGAGCAGTGTTGGAGAGAGTCTGCACTGCTGCCCTGGTGCCCAGCAGTGTGGTGGAGGGTGGGGGACCCCTGCAGTGCGTGTGACCTTCTGGAATGAAACAGATTCCTGTTAGCTCTACTTTTCTCAAGAGATGATTTGCTGATACTATTAGAACATCATGTTTAGCAGCATGGTGTCTCATTGATGTGACTGATTGTGGCCTTTCTATTTCAGAGGAACTGTGAAAGTGACAGTGAGGATCTTTCTCAAAGAAAAGCCACTCATCAGAGGAGAAGCAGCATATCATAATGGAAGGAGAATTTCGTGGGCAGGAGACAGAGGAAACTCCCATCCTTGTTGAAAAGAGCAGCCCTGACAGCAAACCTCGACTTCCTGTCTGAATCCTTGGTATGATGTGTCTCAC
Source organism: Psittacus erithacus (assembly GCA_009867235.2). Taxonomy (NCBI): domain Eukaryota; kingdom Metazoa; phylum Chordata; class Aves; order Psittaciformes; family Psittacidae; genus Psittacus; species Psittacus erithacus. Next base: position 91,846 of record WYDI02030366.1, read on the forward strand.
TTCTCAAACTGCACCAACAGCTGGATGGTATTATTAAATGCCTGCTGAGCAGTTTAGAAAATTGGTGATCCAGATTCCAAAGGAAATGCTGCAGTGCAAGCACTAATTGAAGTGCCTTTATATGTTGAATGTTTCAGTGATACTTCAATCAATTTGGGATATCAACTGCACTCAGGACATAGGGTTTCTAGTGATATTCTTTAACCACAGAATCATTCACATTCTGCACAGTGATTAAGACTGTGCATTATTATTTCAGTCAGGGAATTTTTTATTGAGTCTTCAGAAAAAAAATTAATATAGTTTTCATTTGTTAATAGCATAAGTATTTGATGACAGACATCTGTCAGGTTTATTAGCTCTGTGCAATACTCTGTTACTGCTACCACTGAAGAAAAAATCATAGTGCCATTACGTATCATAACCTTGATTTCATGAACCTAGCAGTAAACAGTTCTGTACTGCAGTAAGAGCTGCACTGTGGCCATCATCTCTGGCTGAAAACTAGCACAACCTGCCATTGTCAATGGGAGTATAGCTGATTCTGGCCACTGAGATAGGCCAGGGCAATTTTGGGATGAAAAAGGGAAAAATTTTGTAGTGACTTATACGCACCCAAATACAGTGTTTTTACAGAACGATGGCAGGATGCTTCACCAAATAGGGCACTTAAAAACCCGAGGTATATGAAGAAATAGTTCTTAGTAGACTTTGTTATTTTTTTATTTTATTGTTGGCAAATTGGAGATTCACTGACACCTGTTTGTATAGGTGCTGTTTACATGTGACCCAAACTGCAAACAGCTTTGTGTTATTCAGGGGGTTGTAGCCACAACTGGGGAAGTAAGCACTTTGATACTGATGTAACATCTCTGTGCTAGGAAGTTGCATCATTTTAACTATGTTAATTTCTAAGCCAGTATTGTTCAATTGGTACCAAAAATGGGTGTAGACTAGGTTATATTTTTTTAATTGAAAATATTAGTTGTTAGAAGTTCATATTTATTTTGCCATTTAATAAGTTAAAACTCAGAAAGCAAGCCTACTAGAAACAACAATAGATTGACAAGGAAACCGGTTTTTTTGGCTCTAGGGTTGTCGCTTCTAGGCCGAGTTTTTAGATCTGAGGGTGTAAACTGAGGTTTAAAACTAGCATCAGGTTAATTCTGCTTGGCTTCCTCTTTCTAAGAAATAAAAGTACACTGCTTTTATTTGTAGCTTTCTATCCTTGCTTAGGCAGAGACTAAAATGAGGTTGATAAGAAAGTATTTCTGTGAAAGGAAGGAAATGAACGAGAAGCGTTGGAGGAGAGAGGCTGAAAGTAGGATTTCAGGGAAGAAATAAAATGAAGGAGGTGATGGTGGGGAAAAAGTAGTGGAGAGGAATGAGTAGGAGGGGGACAGGCCAGGAAGCAGAGGTGAACCTGGGCTGGGAAGGTTGAAGGAAAGGAAAGAGGATGTCACTATAGGAATTGTGGAAGCAGGAGAATTAATGTTTTGGCAAATATGGCATTGAATTTTGATACTATTTATTTAATTTCCTTTTATTTCATGTCTTGTGCTGCCATAGCCTGTGACATTTGCCTGGTCAAGGGATAAGGAGCAGGGCACAGGCTTCTCTTCACATTCAGCTAGAAGGTGTATTCCTGAGATTTCTGTGTAGTTTCTGAGGCAGAATCCTCAAAAAGTGCTGTAGTAATGTGTATATTGAGGGAGCAGTAATGGGAAAAACTATTGTTTCAGTGTCTGGAGGGATTCTTTCCTAAGTAGAAAACTAAGAATGTGTATTTGGATAAAAAGCTGTTTGGCTTACCTACCAAATTTTGCTTCCTGCTTCCCCTGTCTCATGTATTATCATTAATTCACTGCCTTGGCTATGGAAAACCAAACAAACTCAGAGTCATTGGCATTTTTCTGGAGTTTCAAACCACCTTTGTTTTCCACATTAGAGATTGCAGGTTGTGTATGGAAATCACATTTTTTAAAAGCCCTGGTTAAAATAGCTGTTCGTTTGCTGTTGCATCCAAATTGTGCTATCGCAGAGATGAGGTCATTCTTATGTAAAACCTGAGCAACTACTGAGCAAAACAAAGGCTGAGAGAGCTGGGCTTGTTCAGGCTGGAGAAGAGAAGGCTCTGGCGAGACCTTAGAGCAGCTCCAGTGCCTAAAGGGGCTACACGAAACCTGGAGAGGGGCTTTCTGGAGGGACAGGACAAAGGGAGTGGCTTTGAACTAACAGAGGGTAGATTTATATTAGGTGTTAGGAAGAAGTTCTTCCCTGACAGGGTGCTGAGGCGCTGGCACAGGGTGCCCAGAGAAGCTGTGACTGCCCCATCTCTGCAGTGTTCAAGGCCAGGTTGGACACAGGGGCTTGGAGCAAGCTGCTCTAGTGGAAGGTGTCTCTGCCTGTGACAGGGGTTGGAACTAGATGAATATTAAAGTACCTTCCAACCGAAACCAGTCTATGACTCTGTGAAGATGTGAGACAGTGGCAAGGCAGGCAGGGGAGTTTAAGGCAGGGTGAAGCTTCAGTTTATTAACTGTGCATTAATGAAAGATGTAAAAGAAGGTGTTTTACAAGCAGCTCACTGTGTTTGCTCCTCAGTCACTTTGCTGCCTGGGTCAACTCAGGACACAAGTGCTGGCTCAGTCATAGGGGAGCAGCAGGCTTGGCCTCTCTCTGCAGCACTTGGTTGTCTCGTAGCTCCCAGTGATGTGACGTTCATTGCACAGAGGCTGCAACGAGCAGCGCTGGTGTCAAGCCAGACTCTTCCCTGGCTGTTCCAGACAACAGCATGTGTGTATAACCTCTTGCTCTCACGACTAACGCTTGTTATTTGTTAGGAAGTTTCATGGTGTTTTTCCAAATGTAGTGGTTTTTGTGCTTATCACTATTCCATCGAGGCAGAAATGTGGGCAGTTCTGCTGCTCTGGGGAACACCACCTCAGCACAGGGGCCCCTTTCATCCTTTACCATTGGTATTTTTTGGGGAGCCTTTGACAAGTTCCTTTTATTAAAGGGGGGGAAACCAAAGTGTGCAAAGGACTGTGGTGGTGGAGGGGAGATGCATTGTGCTTCAATAAACCAGTTTATATTACAGAATTTACTTTGGGGGGTGGGGGTGGGGTTGAAAAGTCTCCTTTGTGTGTATTTTGAGGGGCAAGGACTCTGGAGGTATGTGATAGCTTAAAAAAACCCAAGTGTTGTTATTGCAATGCAGTGAGACTGTTGTTACTGTTGGTTAGGGGTGATAAACCCGTGTGCCTGTGCTGCCTTTGGGGAGCACGGGTCCCGGCCGCAGGCGCTGCGCGCAGCTGTGCTGATGTGTTAATAAAGCTTTGCGGAGCACGAGTCCGTCTCTTTCCTTCCTCTCACGCGCGGTGCGCGGGCCCGGCTGCCCCGCGGCTCGTGCGCTCTCCTCAAGGCTGGCGAGGACCGGCGGCGGGAGCAGCCCCGGGCAGCCGGGACGCGGGGCTTCGGCACCGGCTGCGGCAGCCGCTGCCCTCCTCCGTCCCTTCCTTCTTCCCTCGCTGCCTTTGGGGTGGCCGTGCTGCTCTACCCGAGGTCGGAGCCGCAGCCGCGGGGTTCGGCGGTCGAGGAGAATGGAGACGGGGGCGCTACCGTGAGGGGCCGCCCTCGTGCCGCGCGCGTGCCGGCCGCCTCAGGGGTGGCGGGAGGCTCCGCTCAGCTGCGGCTTGGGCTGAGGGCGGGGGGTCCAGAGAGAGCAGCGCGAAATGGCTGCGTGAGGGGGCCGAAGGGGACCCCTCAGCTCAGCCCCAGCCTTTTAGCAGGAGAGGGCAGGCGGGTTTGCTGTAGCTACGTGCTGAAGCAAGAGCAAAGGCCTGCTGGACCGTGATGGATCGTGTTGCTGCTTCAGGATCGAGGGCCCTGCGCTGCACTCCGCTGCCCCATACCCTCAGGGAGTGAGGTAAGCCGGGCTCCTTCTCACCCCATAAACTTCCTGTGCACTTTTTCTGGTGTTAATCTCGGGCCTCTGCTGTCTGGTTGCATTTATAGTGCATCTGGTGATTTTTTTTCTTGTAATAAGAGGCATTGCTTCTATTTATGTTTGTGTGTAGATAAGGGAAGCTGTGTGTGGCCAGATAAAAAGAGGTGGATATTTAACACAATTCAGTTGAGAATTGATGAGGACCCAGAGGCATTTCTTTCATTTTTCCCTTTAATATATGGTGACTTTTGAACTGGCTGATGTTCTTTGTGGTTTTCACTAAATTCTGCTCTGTCTTCGTGTTAAACTATCGTGTACTTGTGTAGCAGGTAGTGTGTTATTTTCAGCAGATGTGTTTCAGTGGGAAGAGTTCAAAGCAGTGGTAGGCATTACGGTTGTGCTTGAGTGGCAGGTTACCATCAGCTGTGGCCCATCGTGAGCCTGATGAAGTGATATTAGAGCCTGCCTCATCCAGCTGGGGCAGAAAGACTTGGAATGCATATGGGGGATGGCCAGAGCTGTACCCCTGCTGGGGACAGTAGGTGTGCTGCTGAGGCTCAGGGGCAGGCGTTTGGTCTGGGGGCAGAGCTTGTGATGAGCTGAGAACATGGAGGTTTCAGGCAAGAATCTGCAGCCCTCATCAGTGTGAGTTATGTTGCTGAGGGAAGGGTCGTGTGAGGAAAAGCCTTGGGGAGCCATGGTGGGGTGAAGAATGGGCTTTGGCTGTGTTATGAGGTGGGCAGGAACAACTTACGAGGTTGTAGGTCTGGGGGTGGTGTTTTCACAGGAAGCCTGTGACTGCCCTAAGCACAGCATACCCGTGCCAGAAACATGAGGCTGTTAGGTTTTTTAGAGGCCTGATAGCATGGACCTTGGGATCTACCTGCAGCTCTGCATGCCAGAGATTTGTCTTCTCAGGGTTCTCCTCATAGACTTGTTGCCGGTGTAGTTCACTGTTATTTTTGATGAGTTAGGTGGAGAGACTGTCACTGAGCATTAGCTTTTTATAGCAGCTTGCTGCAATGTGTGACCATCATTCTCAGACGTGTAACATTTTCCTTTCTTGCTTAGAACTGTGCTCAGTTGCAGGCGTTTTTAGAGAGGGAGGTATCTGCTCAACAGCATCAAGAAAAGTTGTGTCACGTCAATAGGTTCGAATATACTTGTTTTCCCAAAGGTGAGCCTCATGAGCTACATACTATACTTTGTTAGAAATTACTGAGGTATCCTGTAGTAGTGTGTGTAAATTGTCTTAATATAACAGTTATTTGGTAAAAAAGCTTTTAAGTAATTCAGTTGTCTTTAGTATCTTTGTACTCTGTCTACCTAAAATATGTTGTATTGGTATGAAATAGGAATTTCATTCAATTTATTGTTTGAAACATTGAAAAGCCTTTCTGATATTCAGCTTAGAGCCTAATTTAGCTGACAAAAGATAGGAAATGCTAAATTAAGTTTAGTCCTAGTCATGCAATTCAACTCATAGAACACAATGTAAGGATGGAGTTTTGCTTTCAGTGCTGTCTTAGTTGTATTTCAGCTCCTGCTGGGCCTTTAAAAGCTGCAGCACACTAAGTTAAGTCCTCAAAAGTCTCCAGCAAGTGAAGTCTAAGTTTGACATGTGAATGGCTCAAAGCCTGAGATCAGAAGTTAGGAATATGTAACATTATTCTTGTCATCTAGAGTACTCCATTTTCCTGCATCTGCACCTGGAATAAGAGCAGGAAGGGCTTTTCTCTGTCTGGCACAGGAGCGCTCTGTAAGCTAGTGGTAGTAAAAGTCAGTATTGAAATATGCACTGACCCTTGCACAGCATGTATCTGTGCCTCTCTTTATACTGCTATGAGGCAAATAGATGAATTAGGAACTCCAGATGCTTTCTTGATGTTTGGTTATTTTGTGGGGAGAAATACAGTTCCAGAAGTAGACCCTGCCATTTAGCAGGCTTGTGACTGGGGCTCAGGGCTGTACTGTTATGCTAATAGTAGCTTAAATTTATTGATGATTCTTCCCTTTCTCTTGAAGACTGAGTTCACAGAGCTATTCTGTTTGACATGCATGATGCTGGAAGAGAGATACAGAACATATGATTTTCTGAAGTCATTCATGCAAAACCACTATAATTACATTATAAATGGGATCATGATAAATGAAATATTTGATCAGTTAGCAGTCAAGCTGTCTAAAATTACTTAGATCTCTAGTTTTGGGTTTTCTAGAGCATGTAAAAGTTAATGATTTCTTTTTTCGAGTGTATCCTGGTGTTGCTTGCAGAGAGATAGGAATAGTCATGTACATGGAGCAACAAATACTTTGTGTTTTGCCACAGTTGATAGATACAGCTTTTTTCAGACCTCAGTCAGAGGAACCTCAGTAATGCTGCTGCTCACAGAAGGGGGATCTGCTTTCTGCATGCAGAGACGTTTCATAGTTGCGTGCAAGTGAGGTGGAACCAGGTCCATCTTCACCTTCTGCTCTCTGGAGCAATAACTGTTTATTTGCTTCCTGTAGCTTCTCTTCCTTGTTAGCTAATATCTACATTGCAGAACAGATTTCCTTGGTCTCAATGCTCCAAATCAACTGATGCAACCTTCTCTTGCTTTTGAAAGCTGAGGCCATTTAGCCTGCAATGGTATGTGCTTACAATGCATTTTAAGCTAAAGTACATAAATAGTTCTTGTGTGGCTTCTGGCTACCAGAGTTCTTGCCTTTTCACAGCTGAGAGCCCTAATCACCGGGGCAGAAAACAATGATAACTCCCATTTGTCTGAGCAACCTTTAGGTCCCTTATACAATATTGAAGAAGCAGCACCTCTTGTGGCTGTGTTGAATGAAAGTCTTGACCTTCCTCAAAGCAGAAGGTTGGTGCCTGATTCTAGAGGACAGTTAAGGGCTGGCTCTGAACAGAAGTAGACACTTTCCCACAGTCCCATACAGCACTGAAGGAGAGGAGCCTTGAAGAAGAGTTAGGTTTCAGATACTCCTGTTTTTTCTCAACCTCTCTTTGTGTCTTTCTGGGGTAACTCCACATTCATTGCACTGCTTCAGGGAATGCCTAGCTTTGTTCAGGTAATATATAGGGAGAGTATAGGTGCTTTCTGCCAGCTCCAGCAGCTCATGGTGGAAGGTGGAAATCTTAAATACCTCCTAGGTAATAAATGAAGGATTTATCAAGCCTTTATCATCCTTCTGGTTTTTGTGGCAGACAGCTTGTGACCAAAGTGCCACGCTACAGTCTGTTTGTTTAACCTCTGAGTTCTGTTGCTCGGAGTGTTTGTCTTTGCCCTTTAGCAGAGGTGGGAATGATTGGGAGAGAAAGAGTTTGCTTTTGCATTTTCTTAGTGCTTGGTGACTCTTGATAAGAACCGTTAATGTAAAAGTGATCCGAGAGCCTCAGTTGGCAGCTACTGCCATGGCAGGCTCATTTCAGTCCAGAGCCCTCTTAGGAAGTGTTGTCAGGTAGAATCCTCTTAGCTTTTTCTCTTTGGCTTGTATGTATGTGACCTTTACAAGTCACAGCATTTGAAAGGCGGGGTGTGTGTGTATAGTAGTAATTTATCATTAATCTGTGAGTCATCAGGGACCTGTTAAGAATCATGGAAATTTATTTCCCTACAAAACTACACCTTCACCTTGAAGCACACAACAGGGACTCCAAGATTCTTAAGTGTCTGTTTCATGGGTTTGTAATGCGCTTTAGAGGGCAGGCAGTTTGTTGAATATGCTAAATAATAATTGTAGAGTTGTACCAGGGGTTTTGAACATGGGCACCTCTCAAAGTTGCTGTTTGGTTTTAGTGGAAGAGTTTTCACAGCCTCCTAAACATGGGTGGGATACACCTGAGGTGACACAAGCTGTGTACTGTGGCACAAACTAAGTGCTGGAGATAGCTTTATCAACAAGATCCATATGCTACTGAGGAAAATCTGCCAGCTTACACTTTTCATAAAACAGTGTGGAAAAAGAGGTGCAGTTTTCATGCAAACGAAAAGTTTGTTTTTTCAGCGTAAGTGCCATGGAGACAGCAAACTAAGTTCAACAGATATGTGCTACTTAGGAATATGTTACTGGGGGGTGGTTTGGGACAGATGGGACAGGGAAGGCAGGGCCTGGATTACTTGAGAAGCTGCAATGATCTTCTGTAAGAATAGCTGGAAGGAAAAGACCTCTGAACAGAAGCTCTAGGGATTAGAATAAGATAAACAACCTAGTGCACTTCTCTAAATTATCAAACAGGGAGTATGTTTTCAAGGCTGTGCGGGCTCCTTTCTTACTGTCTTGCTTTTGAAGTTCATGCTGTCTTCTTCCCACGGCAGCTTTCTTGCCTTGCTCTCCCCACCCAAACTGTACTTGCTCTCAGATTTTTAATTTCAAGCAGCACTGGCTGTTTATTCTTCAAAAAGTCACACTGGGAGAAGACCAGATGTTCATTCTCTTTGTTCTGAAAATCCTTTCAAGAGACTACAGACTGGTACAAATGTTACTGAGATACGTTTATAATGTTAAATGGCTTTGGCTTCACTGAGTGAAGCAAATCCTACTGCGCTATTCTGATGGGTTCCACTTTTTAGAAGTTCGGGTAACAGGATGCTGCATGGGCTGAAGAAACACATGGGGTAATACAGGCTGTTTCACCAGTGGATGTCATGGCTAGCCTGCCTGTCTTGGTTTAGAACCGTCTCTGCAAGTAATTAATGTCCTGTCTTAAAGTTAGACCAAGCAGGGTGTACGCACACTACTGAATCTGTTTGCTGCTAGAAAACTCTCCTATTGACAAAAGAGGGCAATAAAAGTCTCTTGACAACTTCAACCTGTAATAAAAACAAAACAGAATCTGATTGTGACAAAAATGGCAATGTTCCCTGCAAGTCCGGGACATGACTTCATTGCCTTTTGGACCGGTAATGCAAGCTCTTCATTACAGAATCTGCACTGGCAGTCTATCTTGCCTCAGCTTCAAGAAGTTTCTGCAATGTTAATTAAAATACTTCTGACCTGCTGTGGTCTAAAGTGTCTGTCTCTCCCTTTGGCACTGTTGTTACTGTTCATGTATAAGGGGATGCTTCATCTTGAATAAACTTTGCAGCACATATTCTGCAGGAACTTTGGAAGACCCTATGCAGAACAGTATTAATTTGGGAGACAGATTGACAGTCCATCCCCAGCAGGTGAATTTTAGCAACTGTGATGATTGACCTGCCCTAGCTAGTGTGTTTTGCTGACATTGGAGCTTTTTAGAAAACATGCTGCAAAGCAGAGGGATGCATTCTGAAGGTTGCTGGGGGTTGCTTGGGAGTTGCTATATGAATCTTGGATAGGTGGTTCATTCCAAACAGCTGAAGCAACTTTATGCTTTGGTTTGAGTGGTGCTCATTAAGGAGGCAGCCTTCTTTGTGCCCTGAAAGGGTATATAATGGACAGTACATTTAAGGGGGAGCAGCTGGTAAGGTATACTCTTCAGAGGCTGCAATGGATGTAATGATTCCTTGTCCTTCTGTCACCACTCTGCAAAATGTATCCTGGGAGAAACACACTGGGTTACTAAAATCTTATCACTCCAACCTGCATTGTCCTCTGACAGGAGGCTTCCAGCTGTGGGGCTTTCAGTTCAACCAGGTAACAGGACTGACTGTCTTTAAGGGAACTCTTTGGGCTCCAGAAGGGTGGCTAAAGGCAGATGCTGGCTGAGCAGTGCCCAGCAGGATGTGAGCTATGTTCCTGACTCTGCAAGTGCAGAGAGAGAATGCTGCACCCAGATATCAGGGAGTATGTGTGAAAAGAATTAGATTCTTTCCTGAAGAAAGACTTCTGTTACATGGGACCAAAAAGCACCTCCTGAAACACATAGTCTAATATCTTTGTTCATGTCTCCTACTTGGGCATAAAATGAGCTTAGTGAGGCTTTCCTGGAAAGCTGATAGAATAGATGGCCCTAAATGACTAAATCAATGAGATTCCAACCCACTCCACTGCTTATGAGTAATGCTGATAATAGCTACTCGAGTAAATGAACGTCACATGGCAAAGCTTGTTATGCTACGTATTATACATGTTGTAATACCTGACAGTGGATTGTAAGAGATGTGTTCCCTATTGAATCTCAGCGCCTAAATGTAAGACTAATAAAGCAGTTAACAGTTTTTAAATTTTGTTATTTTTGTCAGGGAGTTTAATTAAGCCATTGCATACTAAGTATTATGAAGAGATAGCTAATATGTTCTTTTTCACGGCCTTATGTACTGTTGGTGTCTTTCTCAGGCTACTTGGAAGCTAATTAAGTCTGCCAAAGATGATGTGTAGTAATTAAGAAAAATATATCTAGGCTTGGGGCCATAACAGGCCAAATGACAGAAGACATGCAGCATATAGTCATCCTGGGACTGTGCTGAGGAAAGGGCACTTAATCAGAGTAAGTTAAGAGAGACAAAACCAGCTGCATTCTGCAGTGTACGCTCTCTGCAGTAAAGTTCAGGTCCAGGGAAGACAAACCTTGTGATGCAACTGTATCCAGTGCCCTGGTTGTGGGAAGGGAGAGAGTCATTACTGACCTGGCAAGTGTATGACAGTCAGGAGAGGTTTGTTCTGATTTAAATGCAATTTCTTGTAACAGATGAGTGTGGTCATATAGGAATGGTCTAAGTGAATAGTAGTACTGGAAAAAATATTGGGGTGATAACAAAACAATTTGTCTTCCAGTACAAAGTAAGACTGGATTTCGAAACCTTCTATTATAAAACCCAACAAACCTTGGTATTTGGTATTGGGATGAGGTAGGGCCTGGTTGATTTTGACATGACTGTGAAATTCTCTTTAGAAATACACTTGAATTCAGTAGTTTCTTCAGTAGTGACAAGTCTTGGCTTTATTTCTGATTAAAATTATCAACTTGGTATTTTCTCTGTACTTAGAAGCATTAAACAGGACTAAGCCACAAGCCCAGACTTGAGGATATCTGGTGAATGCTGGCCAGCCAGCATGATGTGAATGTGTTCGATACTTCTAAATTTGCATGGGCTTTGAACTAGTTATGGGGCCTTGGTTGGTTTGTGGGTTGTGGTTTTTTTTTCGTTTGTTTTGTTTTGTTTTTTCGGATAAGTGTAGATAAAACTGGAATTAACAGCAGAACACAAGGCAGGAAATCCTGGAGTGGTGAACTTTTAACAGCTGAAATTGCTGGTCAGTTGCTGAGGTGAGTAGCTCGAGAGAGGACGCCTTCAACACCAGAGCAGGGGGAAGCTCAGCGTCCAGGAGCCTCA
>WYDI02030367.1:0-24235 GCA_009867235.2 Psittacus erithacus
CCCCCCTCCCACCGCCGCGGAGCCTTCGCGGGTGCGGAGCACACACAGCGCCCCCCACCCCCAACACCACCTCCCCGGGCGGCACGGCGGGCTGAAAACCAAACCGCCGCTTGTCCGCCATGGCTCCCGTAAAAGCCCCGCGTCTGACAAGTGCGGGGACAAAAGGTTGCGGGATTTATTAATGCGTATTAAGGAGAATCAGGAGCGATCAATAAAACCCTCATCTACATTCTTGGGCTACTTGGTAATTTTCTTGCTTCTGAAGCTTTTTCCAGAGTTATACCCTCTGTTGCAGCGCACGGGAAGATATTTTATTAACAAATCAATCCAGACTTTGTAAAGGATAAGATTAATAGTTAAGATTTAGCATAATGGTGTTCGCGTTATGAATTATTGAAAATTATACTATTGATTTTTTTCCTCGCTGCTAACTGAGAAGGTCAATTTTTGTTTTAACACAAATCGTCAAATATTAAAAGCTAGACTTCTGTCATAACTCGAGTTTTATAGGGAAGCCACATTCCTAAAATTATTTTACTGTGCTGCCTCCAGACCGCCTGGGAAAAGGGAGGGGAAAAAAAAAGAAAAAAAAAGAAGAAAAGAAGAAATTAAAGAAATTTTAAAAAAAGAAAGTGGGTTTTTCACTTGCCCTGGAAACCGAAAGCATCATAAAGATAATTTCTCCTTCTGTGGTGTTGCTCATTAAAAAACATACAGAAACTCATATCCTCACTGCAACTCTTCCAGCAACTTTTTCTTTCCTTGTTTTCTTTTTGAAGAAGAATGACAAATGTATCTGTATGATGGAAAAGAAAAGAAATACAGAAGGCAACAGCAACTGCTTACATGGCAAACCAGAGTTTTCCACCCCAACATTTTAAACCTGTTTTACTCTTTTCTCCCCCCCCCCACTTCCTACCCCTACCTACACCCTCAATCTATTGCAGTTTAAATAGGGACGATGCAAACTGTTTATTACTCTTTCTCCCTTGCTTTTCTTTATTTTATTCCCCCTCCCCTTGTTTTCTTGGTGGGTTTTTTGGTGCTTTTGTTGTGTTCTTTTGGGGTTGTGTGTGTGCGTGTGTGTGTGTTTTGATTTGTAGGGGGTTTTAATTTCTTTTTCCTTTCTTTCTTTTTCTTTTTTTTTTTTTTTACTGTGCTCAGAGTGGGGTGTTTCTTATCTGGGGCTGATGCTGTCAAGGGCTCTTATCCAGACAAAGTGAACTTGTTGATAATTTTTGTTTCGGATTTCCCCGCCTGTTTATTTTGGGCCTTTCTACCATCAAAACGCCCTTTCAGGTTCCCAAAAGCAGGCAGCACGTGGAAGGATTTTAAAAAATTTAAACGCGCCTTTCGCGGGGCGGAAAACCAGCCAGCGTGGGTTTGAATTTTCCCTCGTTTCTTGGCATTTGGATGTTTTGCACTTTTACCGTACACTTTGCACTGCCGGAAACAATAACCCTATTTAAAATTTCGCTGTGGCAATGAGACAGACCCTTTAAAACCTTATCGCAGCTGTTCAAATACAACATCATTGTCAGGTTAAGAGCCAGTGTCTTTTATAGCTGCAGTCTCCGGCTCCTTGCTAGCCTAAGAGTTTAAATATTACCTTCGGCATAGTCGCTGCTCTCAAGATCTTCCCGCAGCAGCATCCCCTGCGCCTGGCGCGGCCCCTCCGCGGGAGCGCTCCGCCGGCGCCGACGGTGGAGCTCCGCCGGGATGGCAAGTTAAGATCATTATCAGAGCCATGGCTAAGATTTCCCTGCTCTGGAGGAGGAGGAGGAGAAGCTGCGGCGGAGCCCACGACGCTCCCTCCGAGCTCCGCATCCCCCCCTCGCTTTCCAGCAATTTCCTCTTCTGCAACAACAGCCCGGACAACCCACAGAGTTTAAAGAAACAAAATACTATTTTCCTTGAAGCAGCTTAAGACTCGACTGTTAAATCTAATCAGGAATTTAATGCCCATCAAATGGTTCTTTCATAATCTTTATTTACGCTTGCAGAAAAGGGGTTCCCAGAAATATCCCAGCTGAAGTGTGATCCCAGAGCTCTGCAGCGGGTTTCGCCCGGCAGCAAAGTTAAAACAATAAGCAAAGGCTGCGCTTGCCTTCCACGCTAGCCCGGCCAGTGCTGGGAAAGCTGACTGCTCAGCTCCTGATTAGACATGAGGGGTCTTTGATTTTTTTGAATTGAAAATATGCATTTCTCGCATGTCACTACACGGGAACTCAGCTGATGGTTGCGATGATAATGACTTAAATATCGTATTCAGGACTGGTAAGCGGCTCCGTAACACCCTTTGCTCATGATAAATCATGAGGGGTTTTAAAAGCGGGCAGCATTTTTTTATTATTGAAAATGAACAGTAGGAAAGTTTAAGTTTGATGTAAATAGAAGTTGAATAAACATGCGAGGGCCACTGGGGAACTGGGGACTTAGGCTCTGGGCATTTAATGTCATTCTTGTTTTAAATCATATTAAAATGGAATCAAGTAATTAACATTAATAAATAAATCAATATTGTGCAATAAATGAGATATACAATCTACATTAATATAAGGGTTTGGCTCTCAGAGCCCCATATTTTTCCCAACGAGGGAGAAAAAAAAAAAACAACAACCAGTGTGTCCATGCAGATGTAAATCACTGTTTGTAATAAAGCATAGGTGAACATTACAGTTTTCTCCTCTAGCAAATGTCAGGGCTAAAAACTTGAGGTTACCAGACGTGGCAGCAGGGCTTAATTTTCACTGCCTTATCTTCCTAAACCTTATTACTGGTGATATGACTATTATTTCTTGTCTCGGCTGTGCTAAGGATTTTCATAGTTGCAATTTGCTCTGTTCGTGTCTCATTATGGGAGGGGGATGGGAGCGAGATACGAAACAGGCTAGATATTTTGCAGATGCCTTCAGTAACAAAGGTGTTGTGGGAAATATCTTATTTTAAAAACAGGCTTGAACCCAGGAAGCTTTTAGTAAAATCCCTTTCATTTACTCGATTTCAGCATTTTATTTGGGGTGTCTTTAAAGGCGGAGATGGTACATTTTATGCCATGCTGCTATATTGCAGGGAGATTGAAGAATAGTTTCTATTTCAGGGGGAAAAAAAAATTGGCTATGATATTGTGTCCTTTCTTCTTTTAATAAAGCAACTGTCACGTTGCCCAGATTTCTATGTGCCATATTTTCATAGACAGTCGGCGTCTGGGCTGAGGGCTCAGATTCCCTGGATTTTTTGACCGAGGAAGTGGGGGGAAGAGACGGGGGCACGGGACGACATACTGATGACATTATGCTTTTCCTAAATATGAAAGCTTGTAAAATAAACAAAATAGCACTCTAGCCTTTTCTTCAAAGGTGTTTTTGAGCGTGGGGATCGCACAGGAGCCCAGACTGTCCTCTCAGCTTCGCCCGGAACCTCAGTCCTTCCTCTATTGTATTTCTATATTTCTGCGGACACAGAAGTATCTGCTGCTATGAGATTTTAGCCTGTAAGTTGGCACCAGATGCAGCCTTCAACCTCGGTGTTTGGGCTGCATATTTATCTTTCGGCAGATTCCTGCCGCATGTGCAGTTTAATCAGAAAATAAGCAAATATCCTTTTCGTTTTCCTTAAAGGACAAGCCCACAGATACTCGGAAAAAAATCACAGCTTTTTCTGTCTAAAGGAATAAAACAGAGAAAGGGTTGGGAAAAAAAGAATAGAAGAGGTTATAGGCTCCTGGAGAATCATCACATTTACACGATGATGCAAAAAAGAAGCGGCGTTTCTATATTCTGGTATAGAGATTTTTTTTTTTTAATAACGCATCCTGGCTCCCATCACTCGTTCACATTCGCTGCGATCGGCCTCACTGTAACTGCGAGCAGTTAAAGCTCCTCGCATGAAGCCTGATGGGTTTGGGATTGGTGTGGACGCTCACAAGGAGCATTCCCAAGCCAAAAAAAACAAACACAAAAACTTCGCTAAATGTCTCCCTCTCCAAATGGGTATCTCCACCGGGAGACCAGGGGACTTTCCTTCGGGACCCGGCTGCGCCTGTAAGGACTACCTTTGGCGTCAGGGATCCCAAGGATTTCAGATTGCACAATGCCATTTTATTACCGAAGGAAAGGCTATTTCTAAGAAAGTGTTAACAATGAACTTCTAAAAACAAACCAACTCCAAGCCCCAACAACCCAGCAGACAAAGTGCCAGCAAATGCTTTCACGACAGAAGGGGTTTTAAAAAATGCGAAATATGGCTGAAACAATGTGAAATAGATTTCGATTAATTCTGCAAATAAGCAGAAAGCAGCGAAGCCCTTTCTTTCCTCAAATTCTGACCAGAAGTGAGCACTGGAGGGAAAATACAAAGAAGAAAACCAACAAAAACCGGAACATGCTCTGTCACTGGAGAGCATCCAGGAAATTCATAAGCTTCACTTTAATTTTCTAATCTCTAATTTCATTTTAATAGATCTCCATAGTACTTTTAAAGAGAGGGATTTCATTCAGCAATGCCTTGGCAAAGTGATGTTCGGATATTAAAAAGATCGCCTTTTTGCCTTAGTCTCTCTCGCTCTGTCTTTCTAAAAAATAAGCCCTCTCTAGGATCAAATGTTAATCTCGCCTTAAGTAAAGTGTGATTTTAAAATAATACTTTCTGTGCCTAAAGGGTTATTTTAAGAAAAGCCTGGATTAAGAACCGAAGATAAACTGTGGAAACGCATGGGGTTTGTATTACTTTTGTTTCATTGGCGTTAAGGCTGCCCTTAAAAGAATAAACAGATTTTCGTTCTAGAGAACGAATTCGGGATATCACTGGAGTTTTGGTGGCTTTTTCTTTTTTTTCTTAAAATTATGGTGGGGTTTTTTTAAAGCTTGGATGCATTACAAAAGATTACAACCAAATTTTTTTTTTCTTCTCCTTTAAAGTGGCGTATTTCTCCATCCCGTCACAGTTATGGGTTATTTGTTTAATAAATCTTTTTGATGCTTTATTTTCTCATTTGGAAGGCCCTGAAATCTTATCGTTACTTATATATTAGCTATTTTATTAGCAGCGGGGTTATTCTCAGGGAGCCGGGAGGCCGTGGGCGTTGCAGCGCGTCGGAGCGCCCCCCTGTGGCCGCGGCCCGCACTGCCGCGGCCGCCAGCTTGCCTCTCCTGGGGTTCTCTCTTCTCGGCGGCTCTGTCTGCTCCCGATCACGGGTTTCTCTTGCTCTTTTTAAATAGAAACGTAACCGTGCTATCCCTGAGAGTTTATGCAAGATTAATGCTGGGTTGTTTCGGTTTCCGCGGCCCTTCTTTTGCGGTGTCTTAGCCTTTTAAAGGCGTATTAATCTGCTGAGGTAGACTGTTAAAGCGCTGCAGGGAACAGAAAAATCAAACGCCTCGTTTTCGTCCTGCGGATTAAGGCTCGGGAGAGACGCGAGAATTTTGTTATAAGGTCAGGCGAAACGCTGTGAGAAATTCCCCTCCTCTTCGAGCGTTTCTAATTAATGGGCTTTGTGGAGAAACGCACGGCTGCAGAAAACCTGCATAGAGAGACCATCTTTCTCCTTACATTATGAAGCATTTCCTACAGCCCACCTATTATCATTTTGAGCGAAAAAAAGACCTCAAAACCCAAACCCAAACCCTCTTTATTTTATTTTTAGAGCTAAAAAAATGGAGATCTGGGGGGAATTCCTGTGAATGGAAGGGAAGGGCAAGGGACACGGGAGCCGGCGGGCCAAGGCGGGCATGGAGAGGAGCAGGGGAAGCTCGCGCCTTCCACCGAGAGCTCACCTCGACCCGGCCGGGGCTTTCTCTGCGTTATGATGCATTTGCTAACCCGGCCAGCTATGCGGTAATAACTGTGTGTGTGTGGTTGTGCATGTGTGTGAGAGAGGGAGGGAGGGAGACAGAGAGAGAGAGAGTGGGTGGTGGTTGAAAATAACAGAGGAACCTTAAGGCGCCTAATTATTCAGAAAGGTTAAAGGTGATGACCTTGACATTTTGGAAGTTCAAAGGCATACACTTATGTTTTTCTTGCTAAAGGGTTTTAAAATAATTTTCTTAAAACTCATGCCTCCCTCAGCTTCTATTTCTCCATTTTTTGAATTCTAGGGCTTTTTCTGACTTATTTGAGCACTTTTGCCTTCCCTATGTGCGAGCATAGTGAGACCCGCCACTTCATCCTATTCAAAACAGACAAATACTTTCCTCACTCCTCGCCTTTATTGCACATTGCGGAAATCTCTTTTTCACCCACCAGAAGGTGTATAATATAACCCAATTAAGCTGTTTAGAACCTCGGATTTTATGGTGTTGTCTAGACAGTTCAAGGTTTTGTAAACAGCCCAGCCAGGTCACGCAAGATAAAGCGGCGCAGAGCAGAGCCCTGCCGGATGCCGGCCCCCGCGCAGGGCCCGCCGCAGCCGCTGATGGTGCCGCGGGCTGCGCTCCTGGCTCTCCGCTCGCCCTCCCCAGGAACGGCATCCAAAAGATCCACCCCTCTGCCTCCGAAAGGGTCTCTCTTTTTTTTTTCCTTTCCTTTTTTCCCCCCCAACTACTGCCAATTGTTTATAGCTCCCTCTTGTCTGCCTCGCTCCGAGCCCTCTGTCTTTCTGCCTCTCTCTTCACTAACAAGTAAACAGCCATTGGCGTTGGGGATTATGGCCTTAGTGTGAGGCTGACAATTATTATTATTATTTTAATTAAAAATAAAAGCCTTTTTCAGTGTTTATAGCAATTGCAGCCCCATCAGAAGTGATGGGCTGCAGCCAGCCATGCTGGCTCTGCCTCACGGCGAAGAGAGAAGGTTACGCATATCTACAAAGGGAGAGTTACATATCTAAACTATTATTGATTTAAATGCGTTTAAAACAACCCGACTAGGCAGCTTCCCATGATTATTCAATTGAACTTGGCTCTAACCCGGGAAAAGCTAGAATCTTTTGGAGATGGAAATCCATAGAGTGCACGGAAGTTATAACCTTAACTTTACTAGAAACCATTTATTCACATGAAAAAGACAGTGGCCCATGCTTTTGGATGACAATAGAAACATATATATATATATTTTATATATAGCGAACGTACATTTACCATATCTTAAATAAACCGCATTCACTTAAAGGGAGGAAAGTGTTACCTTAGCTCAAAAGCAACAACAGAGCCCCCCCCGAACTCAATGAATTGTAAGCAAAAACTACCAGACACACTGCAGGTCCATTGCTGGCACTGTGGGAGAGGGAAAAAAGCACCTTTGGCGAGAAACACTGGAGAATGGACAGTTGGATTTGCCCTAGATTCCCCTTATCAGGAATCTGCTCAGCCAAGCCCCGAAATCTCCAGTGGCCATTCAGTGTGTGGAGTTGCACATGAAAATGAAACTTTGAGTTCCGCAGGGTGGATGTGTCATGTAAACCAATTTACTTTTGCATTCAGATGGCAGGTCAAGGAGACCGAGATGTTCTTTATTTTTCTTCTTTCTTCCTTTTCTCTTGCTCTCTCTCTCTTTTTTTTTTTTTTTTAATTTTTTACTCCTTTCAAAACAAGGGATTGCCAGTGAAATATTGGAGTCGATCTCTGTTCAGTTTCTTTTCTTTCATCCTTCGGTTCTGGAACCAGATTTTAACTTGCCGGTCAGTGAGGTTCAGCATTCTGGACAACTGCAGTCTTTTCTCTTTGTTTATGTACACGTTGAAGAAAAACTCCCGTTCCAGTTCCCTTATCTGATATTTAGTATAGGGACACCTCTTTTTCCTTGATCGCTGGGGAATTGCTGAAATTCAAGAGAGAAGAAACTGATTTGTGCTGCTGCGAACATGCTCAGCTAGGAAGAGGTCAGAGGCTTTGACAATATCACATTGCCTGGATAACAGCCCTCTAACAGTTAAAAGAAAAAATATTTCCGGGGCTTTTGCTCTCTGGGTGAGTTAACAAAAAAGCGAATATTTCCCAACTTCTCCTTAAAAGAGAGCACTTCGAGCAACACAGAGAGATATTTAAATGGGCTGGAAAAATTCCAAGTTCCTCAAACTCTTCTCACCCACCCCCCGCCCCAAACAAACGAAGATCTTAAGCTCTAAACCGAAGTCAGCTCTGAGCAGTACCTGTGAAATCTCCCCGTCTCCCCCCCGCCAAATCAACAATTTAATAACAATTAATATCCTCTTCCAAGAATACCTTAAGCCCACCTAAATTGGTTTCCTATCGTAAACACGCTTTACAACGGTAAAGGAAATCTTATAGGATATATAAAATCCTTTGGATGCTTATAAAATTGCACATAAAATGCGGCTTGACAAAGTGTTGGCCTTGTACTCTTGCCCCCAATTTACTACTGATACCTACCTGAACTGTTGCTCTTCTCTGCAACAGCCTCACCAGAAGGGGAATCGGCGCTGTTTGCTGGTGTCACTTTCTTCTCTTGGCTGGAAGGTGTTTTACTGCAAGTGCTGTTCTGGGCTTTCAAGTCGCCCTTGTCCGCGTCCCCCTCGCCCTCGGAGTGCTGCTGGTACGGAGGTCCAGGGGCTGCCTCATAAAACTGGTCGAAGCCTTGCGGCAGGATGCCGTTCCTCCCCACCGAGCTGTAGAAGTTGGAGGCGGCTGGAGACGATGCGTGGTGGCCGCAGACAGGGTCCGTTTTGAATAACATTTCCGTCCTCCTGTTCGCAGGCTGCAGAAAGTCTCTGTGCATTACCTCTTCAGCTGAGTAATAAGGAGCATAACTGCCCCTGTACTGCCATTTGCTGCGCTCTAATCCGTATTCCCTGAATGCCACTTCGCGCACAGGTTGGACATGAGGTAAATTGGAAGAATAAGGAAAAGTCATTTGACAGGACGATGACTGCGACAAAAAAGAGGGTTTCGTCGAGAAATCTGAGGGTGAGACGTAATAAGCGCACCCTGGCAGATACATATTGGAAGTGCCGTGACTGCAATCGTCAAACTCAGTCATGTCTTCCTTTTTGCGATTGCAAGCAACCAGGAGGCTTCAATGCATTGAACAAGATCCATCTATTGCACAAGAGGGTTTGGACAGGATCAACTAAGAAAAAATCCCCACCGTGTGCTGACGTGCAATTCATCTTGATTGATTCTAGTGGTAATTATGTCACGTGACGCGATGCAGAAATGTCCTTATATCTATATCAGCCCCTCGGAAAGGCTCCTAACACCGCTCCAAAGAGCCCTCCCAGCACGGAGAGGCGAGAGCAGCCTTTGTACAAATACAGCCGGTTTTCACCCTCAGCCTTTCCCCCGGCAGTGAGGTACACGTCGGTGGTGCCGGTGATCACCTGAGGCCGCGCCGCCCGGGCGGGTGCCTGCCCACCACCGTTGCAGCCCGGAGTGGAGCTCTGGGGTGCGCAGCCCCCGCCCGCATCGCTGCCCGGCCCGCCCGCCCGCAGCGATGGGGAGCGGAGCCGCCGTCTGGGAAGGAAGCCCCTGGGGAGCGGGCGCCCTCCGAGCACCCCCGGCTGGGGAGCGCGGTGGCTCCTCGTTAGCGGGAGCGATGCTTGGCGGCAACCGCCGCTCACACAGATGGTGAGCGAGCGAGTGATGATTCACTCAGAAAAGACAAGTCCCTCTCGCACGGGTGGATCATCCCTCCCAGCTCCAGCAATCCACAGTTGGCATCAGAATCAGTCACGAAATCCGGAGTCCGAGTCCCGATCACCTGATTTTCCCCCTCTTACAAGCCCAAACAGTGCGCGCTTGTGCCAGGGCGCCGGAGACAAACTGAGATCAGAAATACGCAAACAGAACATCTCTCAGAAGCAGCTTTTATGAAAGGGAGACCCTTTCGGGCTCTTCTGGAAAGCAGAGGGCTAGGGAGGGAAGAGAGGTCCACCCGGCACGATTTCCTTGGGAAGCAGAGCAGCGCACAAAGTGACCTCTGTTCCTGTGCCTCCAACTCCCACCAAAATGTCCATTTTCATTGGAAGGGAAAAGCAGGGTTGGGAGCGGGCGACACGCACAACAGCTGCCACCCCCGCGGCCACCCTGCCTTCGAGGGCTCATTTTTGCCAGTTTTCTTTTTCGCCTTGAAATATTATTTTATATACACGAGCACAACCCAGGTCACAAAGGCTGAAAAAAGAAGAGAATAAATAATACGCGCCAGCAGTAGCCCTATCCTCGAGCAATCCTTCATTCCAGATATGTTTGCCAGCTCTCTATGGGAATGCATTTTTTCCAGCACTGTACAGCATAGGCAGAGCAGCCTCGCCACATGCCACTCTCCAAATAGACCCAAAATCTGAGCGAGCTCCCCACACCGAGGGAGCCACCCGCTGGCACCCATTCGATCTCCGGGAGCTTCGGCCAGGCAGCAGGCCCCAGATCACCTCCAGAAAGGCAGCCGCCTAGTCCCGCAGCATGCAGAGAGCCCGGCAGGTAGAGAACTGGCCCCAGATCGCTGGCAAGCGGGGGGAAGGCCAGCGGGATCTCCGGCTCAGAGAGGCGGCGGTGCCCACCGAGGGCTCGGCCCCGCTGCAATAGGCTCCTCAGCGCGCCCTCGGCTCCGCGCAATGGAGGGTCTCGATTCTAGGAGCCCCGCAGCACGGGCTGCCCCCCGCACCCTGCTCCCTTCACCTTGCTCCCCGCATCCTGCCCTCCCCTTCCCCACCACCGGCGCTGCCCCTTCTGCATTCTCCTGCCCCCCAGAGCAAGCGAGGGCTGCCCAAGGGGCTTCCTCATCGCAGCCCAGCTTGCCCTTTCTAAAAAGCAAAAGACCAAAGCTAAGCAGATAAGATGAAACTCATTCTCCCCTCTTCCTCCCTTTCTTTCATTTTTAATTTTCTTTGTACAATATGGTGGTTTTTGTCTTGGTGCCTCGCCCGCAAACCATCTCAGATGCCGCACATTGGTTCCAGCAGATAGACCCTCGCAAGGTATCACTAGAAAACAAGGCGCAAAACCACCACTCCCTTCTTTATCGATAACGTTCGAGCCCCTTCGATTCTGATGCAATACATGAACAACCTCCTAAAAACGATGCCTGCGCAGTTAAAATGGCTCCTGTGTCACTTACCACCCTGAGCTTGCGGCAGAGCAGGGCAGGGTTCCTTTTGGATTGTGCCCCAAGGTTTCTCATAGCCTATCTCCTCAGAAGAGATGGCTCTGGGAACCTATGTAGCTTCATTTTCTTTACCGTTCAAACAACTAATAACGCCTTAGCCAGAATCCTTCACCTTCCTTTCGATGCAGCAAGCCTAGCATCAGTTAAATTTTGGCGCAGGAGCCAAGCGGTTTCAACTAATTCAAGTTCAAAGACATGGCGACGATTTGCTAATACTAAGCTCTTTTAGGAAACAGTTCCTTAAAGAGCAATCTAATCTGGGGGAATGTGAGACCAATACCATAGTAGAGATCCCGCTGGAATAAGGTAGATCTGGGGGTCCCCGCCTGGCACAGCATTTTCACCCTGGGGTCGGTTCCCAGCCCAGCTCTGAGCATTACATATATATCCCCCTTATTATTCTTTCCCCTTCAGGCAGATTAGACAGCATAGAAACATAAACGCACATCATGTCCACAGTCAGGAGAATACTTTACCTTTAGGCGTCTTGAAACATCTGCAACCGTTGCCTGGAATTACCACGGATTCAGGTCCAAGTGACATTTCCGAAAGCCCTCGAAAATCAAGGCGACTCGCACAACATTCGGGTTTGAAAAATACACCCAGTCCGGCTGGAGAAGATGCGGTGTTTTGTGCCACCCAAGATAAGACACTAACTTGACCTTAACTTTGTTATGGCGCCCCTAGTATCTGGAGAACGTGAACAGACACTGTCTGGCAGCTCTCGTAAAAACCGACTGGAGAAGAGATTCTGAGTCATTTCATTTATTGCCACTACAGTTCTGCAAGAAAGCTTTTCCTCCCTGCCAAACTTTAATTATTTATGCTCTTTTAGGAAGCACAAAGGCATCCAGAGCCATTCCCAACAAGCCGAGTTGCGTTTGCAGCCTTATCAAAAGGGGAGGAATGGAGAATCCCCTCAGAAGGGCTTTATCACGTTAGGACTGCTGTCGGAATGCAGAGATGTTTATGTTGAAATAAATAAAGGGATGGATGGTCTCCTGCACGCTGTGGGGGGAGGGAGGGGGGGGCGGCCGTGGGCCCCGCAAGCGGGTGCCGGCTGCTCCCCTGTTCCCTCACCGCACCCCTTGCTTGCACCCGCAAAGCGGGGACAGGGAGCAAAAGGACGCCCGAAATAATCCAGCCAGAGGGCGAGGGGTACATCCACCTCACTCGGGCGCATCTCCTGCACGCCCTCCCCGCCGGCGTGCGTGCAGCACACGCGTGTGCACACAGATGTGCCCGCAGGGAGAGTGAGGCGGGTGCGCGCAGGCAGAGCCGCGCAGGCAGAGCCGCACAGGCAGCACACATTCTGTGTTTGCAGCTCTGCCACGCGTGTGCGTGTGTGTGTGTGTGTGTGTATGTGTGGTTGTGCGTCGTCGCCTGCTGCTCCAGAGGAACTGTTGAAACCTGGGGCACGGGCACGCGTGAAATCATGCGCGATTTTCTACAGCCTATGAACAGTGCGAGCCCACAGATATGCGCGTCTGCATGTATGTGTGTGTGTGTATGTGCACACACGGTTGCACACAGCGGGTGCTGCTGAAATATGTGCCTTACTGTATACAGGCACATACAGAGATACGTAGCACACGTACTTTAGCATCACATCACAATTTAGATCCTACCTCCTCTGGTTTTGATCCTTCCGTAGGCGATTTAGGCAAGAAGCTCTACAATAAGCCCTCATCGTGGGTCAGATATTTGATAAATAATATATCGCCTTTCCCATCTTTTCACCCGAGGACCTTCTTCGGATTTCACATTATCCATGTAATAAAGGGACTGGTTGTACTGGGGCTGGTTAGGATAGGGAATGACGGCATAAAGGATCCGTTTCTCATGGACTGTAGCCGAATGAATATATTTCCAGGAGAGAATAAGAAAAGGGGCTTTATCTGTTTTTGTTTTTTTGTTTTTTTGTTTTTTTTTTTGCTTTTCTCCTGGCTTTCATCATTGAGCTTGCTTCTAGCTTTTTAATTAGGGAAACACTACAGAATGAAGAGACTTCCATTGTCCGCAATGCGCCAGCTCGCAGCACGGGGCTGGACGCCTCGACGACTTGAAGGGACCCAGGGGTGGTGCCTCAGACTGTGGGTGCCCAGGTGCTCACCCCGGCCCTCAGGGAGATCTCACCCGGCACTTCCTCACCCCTGCTTTCCCCTGGCAAGGCAAGGTTTTGTCTGAAATGGGAAATGAGGCAAGGGTGGCCATTCTGGACTGTGAGAAGTGCCGCCTCCTAGTTGGGCTGGGTTTACTTCTTCCTCCCGAAACAACACCCGAACATTTCATTGGGGGGTCTCTGGAAAGCATTTGGGAAGATGACTGCACCTCTGCCCGCTTAGGGATCCAAAATCATGTGGCCCACAGTGCCCTTGCGAACAGCCATTGCAAGAAAATGAGTGGGTAGGAGCGAAGTTCAAATATAACCTTTGTATGAAATAATGAGTTTATTACCTTCAGGAAAGCAATCGCCCCGTGTAAATAGGTAGCTGCATTGTGCCATTCCTTCTTGTTCTTTAGCCTTGTGTACGCCCAGCACAACCGTATGTGATCTTACTTTATAGGCCAGAAAATAACGCAGGCGCTGCCAGCGTTATTATTATTAGTGTTGGGGGAGACAACCCAAGATTTTGAGTGTGGAAACGCCTCTTCATTAGAAACAGATTTATGTGGGAGTTGCAGCCAAAAGGAGTTTTAATCAGGCCCTAAAATTCCTTGATTTTTTAATTTTTTAAATTATTTTTGTCTATTTGCTGAAGTACCAGACCGAGGCAGTAACACCCACATTTCCCCCAGCTCTGCAGCTCTGGCCAGCCTGACTGCTCTGGTGCTGCAGAACCTGGTGGCTCCCGGCAGAGAAAGCCTGTCAGCAAGATGAGAGGAGAATCGATTTCTTTCTCGTCCTAAAACAATAATCAAACGGCTTGGGTAATGCTCCCAGCCCCCCTGGTTGGGTTATCTTCTGAGGTTTGTATGTGGGGAAAAAAACTGAAAGCGGTGTCCCCTTTCCTTTATGGAAGACTCTGCGGAAACGGCCATGGGGACCGTCCCTCAAGATAATCAAACCCACCAAACCCTCCTGTCTCTCCCCTTTTATGCGCCGGCAGCACCTTGGGGTGACAGGCTGTCCCCTGCTCCCCGCTGCACTGTCCAAGCCCAGCCCCCGACCCGAGCCTGCCGCAGCCTCAACACCGCTCGCTCTCCCTCCGCCTGTTTGTTTGGGGCAGCTCTTGGACAAGGCCAAAGTCAGCGGCACTGAAAGGGCAGGACCCGGGCTGGCCCGGCCACTTGGGGCGGCACCGGCGGCGACACTTTGGAGACTGCCTGCTCCGGGCCCTGCTGCCCCTCTGCCTCCGCGGTACGCCGCGCTTCCCTGGCGTCTGTCTGGCGCACGGCAAGGGCAGCGGGGTGCATCTTCCCAAGGGGGAGCTGCTCCCCTGTACCAGGGGAACGGGGCGGCAGCAACTCCCCCCATCCCCGGCCGGCACACGGACTCCCCTCCACCCATTACCCCTGTCCCTGCCCCTGCCGTCGGGCAAGAGGGAGCGGATGCCACCGCGGAGCCAGCGCGCAGGTTACGCGTGGGCCTTGCACGGGTGTCACGTGCCCTCTCTGCCAGACTGCAGCCGGATCTGCAGCTCCGAGCACGGGGTGGAATCAAAAAAAGGAAAAAAAAAAAAAAAAAAGAAAAGAAAAAAGGAGAAATAAAAAAGTTTATTTGCTAACCACTTTCCCCATTGCTGCTCGAGCAGGTTACTCCAAACCACAAAACAAGCCGGAGCCGCAGGCTCGCCCTGGAGTGCAGAGCAGCAGATGAAGGGAGCGGCTAGGATTCACAGAGCTGACGTCTTTACTAGGCGTTATTCCTTTATTTTTGCTGGAAAATGGTGTTTACATACAGATAGAAGAAATCGATTTCAGTTTAGCACCACTCGTTCTCCGAGGAAAGAGGGTAAGAAGCATGAGGAACTATATATAAATGGAGAAAGAAAGGTTAAAAGCTGATAATACAGGTTTCCATGCTGGTCCGGCTTGTCTTCTTTGTTTTGGCTGAGAACTCAGCGCCTGCCAATTTACGCAGGGATCCTACGCTTTTCGAGAACTTGGTTTAAACGGTAAAACCAAAACCAACCCACAAACCGCAGTCCCCGCGTTTGACTCGCGAATACGCTCTACTCTAGGGGTGAACACTCCGGGCACAAGTTCATGCAGGAACGGGCAGACTCTGCTCTAGTACATAGAAAGCGCCTGCTCTCTCATTACTACTCTTTTCTTTTTCATCCGCCGGTTCTGAAACCAAATTTTAACTTGCTGATCGCTTAAATTCAGTCTGTTTGATAGTTCTTTCCTCTTCTGTCGGTTAATAAACTCGTTGAGGAGAAACTCGTTTTCCAACTCAGCAATTTGTTGTTTTGTGTAAGGTTTCCGTTTCTTTCTTGATCTCCCCTGGGTGGGGCACCAAGGCAAACCTACAACAAACACGTCGATAATTTAGTGGATCAGGTCTGGGCATTAGAAAGAATACTAAAAAAAAAAAAAAAAAGCAAACCCACAAGATAACGGGGCTAAACTAAGTCGGCAAATTGGGCAAAGCACATCTGACAGCGCAATTGCTATCTACATCCGAGTCGGATTAAGCGATTATCGCTCCGAATGGGTTACAGGGGGTTTACAAAGCAATTACAGGCATCTCAGAAAGCAAGTATAGCTAGGTCTCCTCTAGCTAAAGTGAGATATTTAAGGCATACCATCCTGCACTGAAGGTCTGAGGCATGACTGGACTGCTGCGGGCTGAACTGTCAGGTTCAAGTTGACGGAATTCTTGATGTCCTCCTTTAAGCTGGAAGTGCAGGAATTCACTTCAAAAAGAGCAGCAGAGCCATGCAAACCCCTCTGCAGGCTCGAGTGGTCATACTTTACGGGTTTTAAGTTGGCTGAGTGAGTAACAGTTGGGTCATTTGCAAAAGATTGCCTTTGCCTGCATCTCTCCTCTTGTTTGGAGCTCGCATCGTGGGCGTAATATTTATTGTTGTCTTCCAGGCACTCTTTGTTGCCGTTGGAGCTGATGTTGATTGGAACGGAGCCGGGGAGGTAAGGCTGCGCCGCGCCGCCGAACGCGTGGCTCTGCGGCTGGGCTGCGCACGAACTTGAGCAAGTCCAGGGGATCGAGCTCCGGGGGTAGGAAATGGTGGGCAGAGCTGCCAATTGACTGCCATTAGCCCGCAAATTGGGAAAATAAAAGGAATCTGGAGACTGCAAATTCAAGAGAGAACCAACGTAGCCAGATCTGTAGAGACTGCGATCACACATTTCCAACAAAGGACTTCAGCTGTTCTTACAGCAGTATTTAGTTACAACAGGGAATAAGCGGAAAGCCTGAAACGATTGGACGAAACTTTGCAGACAGGTTCTTCAAAGCCGGTAATTTCAGCACCGCCTCCAGCCACCGAGCCGCAGAGTCCCCCCTTTTTTTCCCCCCGTCTCTTTTTTTCCCCCCCTCTTTTAAAAAGTCTTATGATAACACTTGAAATATGAAAATACCGAGCTCGCAAGGGGGAGGGGAAAACATGGTCTCCGCTTCTATAAAAGTGGCCGGGGCTGGCTGGCAAAGCTGCGGCGCTAGCGAGATGAGGGGAAACTAACCATTTGCAGAGTTGCCGAGGGGACAGGGCAGCCCCCGGCGCAGCCCCTGCCAAGTGGAGCCCCTCCAGAGCCGGCAGACCCCCTCCAGGGCTGGGCAGCACCCCCGGGGGTGGAGTTCTCCAAGGCCTGGGCAGCTGCTGGGGCAAAAACTATCACTGCGGTAAAAGCCTGCACAGTGGGCTGGGAACAACCTACGATGTCTCCTTCCCAGTAACGGGAAGGGGATGCGAGTGCTTAGGATGCACGGATGTGTTTCTGCCTCTGTGCAGATGAACACACCTTGTGCCTCTGTGTGTGTGTGTCTGTGCTCAGAATACGCATTATGTCCGTTTTATATACACGTTTGTTTTAATTGCGAGCAACGTGATATGCATCTGCATATGCTTGCAATTAAATTCTTAATTGTTCGGATACTACCATGATCGTCATTCTGGTACACTAATGACTAGTATTCTCTTAGGTACGCACGTCTGCCCTTTTTACCCCTTTTACCTTTCATCTTCACTCTGAAGAGAAGGCAAGATTTTAAACGACACCTCTAAAACCCGGAGTTTATTCTGTCTTTAAAACACAACCAACCAAACACCAACAGACTGAGAATAACAGCAGCAACAACACGGAATTACTTGAGAGAGCCGCCGAGATAAACAAACAGACAAACAAACATTCAAAGAGAATGGAAAGACTGCAAAAAAGAAACCGGCCTGTTCTGCCCTGCAGCAGAGGATAGGAGTGCAGCGGCGGGCAGAGCAGAGTTAGCTCGGCTGGGTACCCGGCTGCTATCTCCCAAGTTGCGCATGAGGAGTTTTTCTCCCCTGACGAGAAAATTATCCCTTACTGTGTTATTACGGTGCTATTTTGGGGAGCTCATACATATTTTTACATTTTTTTAAGATATCAAACAACAGCCCAGTAATTCCTCTATTTCTCCTGTTTTCCCCGTTGTACAGGAGTAAGTACAAATAAAATCATATTTGGGAGCATCCTCCCAAAACCCAGGAGGTTGTTCGTGTCCTTTCCCAGACCATGTGGGTCGGTAGGTGGTGTTCTTCCTACAGATGCAAGCCGAGGCCTCGTGTGCCGCATCCAAAGGCACCCGCAGGGGCCAAGCGACTGGGCGACTGGCAGCACCCCGTCGGAGCCCAGCAGAGACTCACGCCCCCGAACACCTCCCGGTGCCGCCGCCCCACGGCCCCTTTGGAGGCCCATTTATCACCCCGACCAGGCCTTTCTGTCCCCGGCCTCTTTTCCAACAGGATCTCCCCGAGTATGAGCGAGCCCATCTTCAACAGTCTTAATGCCCGGATTTAGACGCTTTCATTACCTCGGTTAAAAACCTGAACCTAGTTAACAGGTAGGGTTAATTTTCCGTGTTATTGTCCTCTTAATCATAGTTTTAATCTTGGTTTTATTTCTACTCCGAGATCAGAGACGCTGCCCCTCTTGACATTCTCTTAATCAAATTCATCTTTCTGTTTAATGGGAAATAGGGGTAAATTCTGCAGTAATTTCATTGCCCTGGAAGAAAGCTTTAAATGATTGCTCCCTCCTAGACCACACAGGACCACACAAGCACCGCTGGAGGATATTACTGACCACTGCCTTTAATTTTTATTGTTTGAGTTATGTCTACCAATTGAATCTCCCTCTTATTAGCTTACTTGTTTTCTACTTTTTTTCTCCCCATGAGGATGGGCAATAGTTTATTTTCATAATCGCCTTTTACGAAAAAGCTGACTCTGATTTTCGCTTCTCAGAAAACAGAAGGAACTTTTTGTGCTCAAAGACTATATTTTTTTTCTGCTTGCAATAAACACAGGGAATGGATGTGAGTTCCAAGTTACCGGAAAGAAAGGTGACACTTCAAACTAACTTTTATGGGGTTAGAGAAAACAGAGCTTTCAATTAATGCTCAACTCATCTGTAATTGCTAATTAATACCGCGAAAATAAATATGAAAAGAAAAATCGGGAGTAGCTGGAGACACTCACAGCTGCGGAAAGTGAAGTTTATGTTTAAATCTGCAGGGAAAAGCACCGGCAGAAACATCTTGTTGCCGCGGGGCGGAGAGCCTCGGACGGACTGGTGCTGGTTTTTCTAGCCCCAGCCAGCTTCTGGTTTGGGGGGCGGCGGTAGAATGCCGCGGGTGTCCCCCTGCCTGTGTCTGTACAGGAAATATCACCGCTGAGGAACAGAGCGACCCGGAGGGCGGCTTTCACACGCTCCTTTCCGCAATTTAGGTTTTTTTTTAAGTAGGCAACCGGATCGGCCTGAACATCAGAGCTGACCACACGCTATGATTTCACTGGCATACATGTTCTTCAAGCTTACAGATGAAGGCTGCTCTGCGTGTGACCGAGTACTCTCCCTCGCTCGTTTATCACTCGAAAATGCTGCTCCTGGAGAGGCTACGGCTTCTCCTGCCTATGCCCGTGGTTGTCCAGGAGATGGCAGGATTGCCTCAGACATGGCTGGGAAATAGCACTGCCGGACCGGAGCCGAGCAAGCTCCATGGTGGCTGCGGGGCAGGCGAGGCTGCCGGCCTGCAATGCATCATCGTGCCACTGCACATTTGCAAGCCACTTTGTCGAGGTACATATCCATTATCTGTACTAATGCGAGCTACATTTCAGGCGAAGCGTTATGCCCTTGTCTCTAAACACGGCAGGCTGCTCCTGACTGCAGCTGCGGCTGCACGGAGGGTCCGCGTCCGCTCTGAGCCGAGCGAGGAGCATCAGGGCCTTGCCAGGTCCGTGTGTGCTTGGAAGAGCCCAGGCTGCGGGCACCGGAGCTTTGAATTATGTTAATCAATGCCCCAGTTCCAGGCTTGAAAAAGTCTTTCAATCTGCGCTGGTAGGTGGACAGCTTCTGTGTCCCGGGCCGCAGCCCTGGCCTTCCCTTCCTCCCGGCTGTGACTGCTGGTTTCTTAACGTTTCTGCACATTGTTACAAAATTAAAAGGCGAGTGTTCTCCATCTGGTACCCATTTGCCAGCCAGTTCGTGTTTCCTCCTGCCCTGGAAAGGAAGCTTTGGCCTTGGCAAAGCTGCATCTTCTGAGAACCTGGAGTCCGGCAAAGCCAAAGGTTAAGCCTGGAAGGAGGAAGGGAACAGCCCGCGACGGCTCCGCCGCTGGGAAACACAGGCCACAGGGAGACTCCTCGGGAGGAAAAACTACTCCGGAATTAATAGGACCAAAGTAGGGAGGATGGGGAGGTGTCAAGTAAAGGGAGAAAGAAGAATTTAAAATATTCAAGGAAAACAAGTCTGCACCAGCAGAGAGGGCCGTTCCAGGTACCTAAATGATGTCTCCTACAAGTCTCCTCTGTTCCCAGAATCAAACAAAAATGCATATTGCGATAAAATCTGAAATGCTCCGAGATGGACTTTTTTCCCATCCATTCTGGGAAAATAAACGTTTCAAAAGCTGTGAATGTGCAAGCGGAAGAGAAAGGGGAAGGAAGAAGGCTGAGGAGGCGGAAGATAACACCCCACTGAAGCCAGCCGGTTGCAGAGCGAACGGAGGGGTGCCGAGCTGGGCCGGCAGCTCCCGCCGCCGAGGAACCCCGCCGGAGCACCGGCAAGGGGCAGCTTGGGAGGGGAAATAGAGGGGCGCTGGGTGACGCTAGGCACCGGGCAGGCAGAGCCGGGATCGGGGGAGAGGGAAAGACAGACACCCAGTTGCCTCCCACCTCGGATATTTCCCGCCGACAGTACTTCTTTCTTCCCAAAACCCTTCCCAGGCGGAAAAGCGCTCTCGGAGACGACTTTTCCTACTTCAGCCTGCTTCGCATGGTATCTAACTCTCCTTTCACAAGAACCGCGGTCTTTAAGCGGTCCTGGGAAGATCCCAGGCAAACTTGGAACCCACGAAACGCCGTGCTGCAAAAAGAAGGCGAATTTTGTCCTCTCTTTTATATATACATATCGAAAAGAAGTAGTTTTATTAAAGATGGTTCAGAAACAATTTGGCAACATTGCTAACAACTTGGAAAAGCCCATAATCCTAACACAAAGTAAAAGCAGACTTGAAGACAAGAAAAGAAAAAGATACGGTTTATGGAGAAAGAGTCTTACCGTAGGTCTTACCCACATACACTGGTAATCAAAGTGTTTAGACCAATAGAATATTAAAATAAATAATACTAGTTCGGAACACACACATTTTAATAATTAGACGAGGCACATTGACAGAGAGGATACCGCTTCTCTCTCCTAGTAGGTGACTAGCGTGTCTGATCACCCTGTGTATATTGTAACATGCACACTAGGTTTAAAATAATAAAACCCCAGCAAAATAGTGGCCTTTCGGCCTATATAAATTACGGCATCTTTTGAAATTCCTTATTTATTGCTTCTGTCATTAACACCCGTTTAGTTTTGTAAATTAAAAGTTAGCGGTGAACTTCACTTCTCCGACCAGGAGGGGTTTTTTTTGGGTTTTTTTTGTTTGTTTTTTTTTTTTGGTTTTGCTTTTTTAATTCTTAATAGCCATGGCAGAAGGAAGGTGAAGAATCTTGTGCTTGTCCGGACAAAGAGGCTAGAGCGGGCATTTTACACAGGGGCTGCAGGACAAGCCAGCCCGTCACTCGCGGGAAAAGAAAATGAGGTGCCCCCACTGACTCTTCCACAGAGAGCCCGGACACGAATAGCTGTGAACAGCCTGCTCCTTTGGAAACCGGGGAATATGAAATATATGAAATACTTCTACTGAAAACTGAACAGCAGGGAGGCACACGAACGTAAAAAAAAAATAAATAAATCAAACCAAAACAAAAAACCCCAACCCAAAAACACCACCCCCCGAAAACCCCAAACAAACCAAAACCCTAAACCAGAAACAACTCCTCCCCCCAAAAAAACCACAAACCCACACCACCCCTAAAAAACCCCAAACCCCAAATAAACAAAAAGGCCACACTCTAAAAAAACACAAAACAAACAAAAACCGACCCCAAACCCCAAATAAACAAAAAGGCCACACTCTAAAAAAACACAAAACAAACAAAAACCGACCCCACCCAAACCTATGGAAGCAGGAAGCGCAGTGGGAAATGTCTGAGACTGTGTTTTTCGCCCCGCAGCAGCTCGGAGATACTCTCCTTCCCTCGAAAAAACCAAAACCTGGCTGCAGGCTTTACTCCTCCGCGAAATTCGGGATTCCCTCCGGGTCCCGGTGAGCTCGGCGGCTTTTGGCAGCAGCCGGGTGCAGCTACGGGTTCGGACTCCGGATTTCTTGCGTTTTCCGATTGATATTTTTTTTCCAGTCTGTGTGTTTTGAAGTTTACGATACCAAATCAAAAGTGACACTTTTTGGCACTGACTGTTGTTCAGAAAAAAAAAATATAAAAAAAAATTACAGAGCCCCCCCCCAAAGAGTTACGCATTTAAGAAAGTTATAACTGCAACCGTTCGACATATTTAAATTCGTTTATACTGGCCTAGAGGGAAGAACAGAAAATATAATTAATATTAATGTTATTATTGTTTTCAAAAGGAAGAAACTGAACTGTAATTCAGACTTGTCAGCACTCCCTTCCACTGAGAGAAAACCGCTGACTTTCATGGAAAACAATTCCCGAAATTTCACCACCGCTGGAAGGAGAAAAAAAAAAATTAAATATATTTTCAAGTCTTTCCAAAAGTTTTTAGCTGGTCGTAAATTGAGTTTATATATCCAGCACTGCCCGCAACTAATAGATCAAGATACATTGTCTTTCAGTTTGGAGACTATTTTCTTATCCTTCACCCTCCTGTTCTGAAACCAAATGGTAACTTGTCTCTCAGACAGGTTTGTGGCTGCGGATATCCTTCGCCTCTTGTCCTTGTTAATGAACTTGTTAATGGCATATTCATTCTCGAGTTCTTTGAGCTGCAGTTTTGTGTAGGGCACTCGCTTCTTTCTCCCGCGCCGGTAGACACACATATCGGGCTGGTTTAGTGCAACGTCCCCTATGGTAAAAGACATTATGTGAAAAATTAGAATTTTATTACAGGCGTTTAAAGCTTAACCAATACTTGTTGGGTACTGGTTTCACGGGCAAATAAATAATGCGGGGTTGTTTACAGTTTATTATTATTTACACTGCCACATTATTTGCGCGTTAGTAAAGCACCACGACCTTGATGGACTGTCATCACTTTGCAGGCATGCATTGCTAGCGAGCGTGCAGGACGGCGGGGGCTTTCTTTGGCCGGGGGGCCGAGAGCAGGTCGGAGCTGGCAGCGCATACACAGAGAACTCGCTTTGGTGTGTGTTTCCCCGGGTTTGTTTGCATGTGGTTTGTGCCTCTGTGCCCTCATTACTCCCAGCCTCTTAAGTGCTCTGGGGCCGCGTCAGTCGCCGGCCGGAGAGGTAGAGGAGCGCAAGCCTTGGAGTACCGTCCTGCAAGCTGCGAACGCGAACACAAAAGCGGTCGCCGAGGGAAGAGGCAGCAGGAGAAGGAGCCAGCGGCCGCGCTGGTGCCCCCGGGACAGGGACCGGGACCCTGGCTCTGGGTGGCGGGGGGGCTCTAGGGTCTGTCCCGCTGGGTGGAAAGCAGAGGGTGAGGTTTCCTCGGGGATGGGGGGGAAGGAAAAAGGAAAATCCACGGTTCCCCCCGTCTCTCCGTTCTTTGCGTGTGCGGCGTGTCCACCTCGGCAGGCCGCCCCTGAAGCCCGAGGGGCGGGGGAGGGGACTGGCAGGCGGAGGAGGCGCGGGGGGGTGCAGGTCAGACCATTTCTCTCCCTCTCGTACCTGGAAAGGACGATTTCCAAAAGTGTGAGCTCTGTGTCTGATCTTTGGCACAGTAAACCTGACTATTCCAGCCATTAGCCAGAGTCCAAGACTGATAGCCCTCCATTGATATGTATGTTTCGTGTCTTGGTTCCCCAGAGCCAAACGTTGAGACCATGTCTATGTACCCAGGAACGTGCTGGTAGGGGGTTGTATAGCCCTGGTAGAAGGACACTTCCTTCGCCCTGGAGGAGACTTCATTGGCGGGGACACTCGTGCTGGTCAGACTGGAGACGTCCATGTACTTTTCCACAGGAAAGCTGCCAATGGAGGCATGGGGGGGAGACTTCAGGGCGTTTTGCTGGATCCCAACCCCGTGGGACATCCTGCAGCTATAGTATCCATTGCCAAAGTGATACCCATAGCCGAGCGCAGGGGCGGCGGTCGGAGCGGCAGAGCCTGGGCAGTCCTTGGCAGGGGGGTCGGGCCTCGCCGCCGCCCCCGAGCGCTCCCCTCCGCCGGCGTAGGCGAACCCCGAGGCAGCGGCAGCGGCAGCGGCGGCGGCGGCCGCTCGGCCCGTGTGCGCCGCCCCGAAAACGGGCGAGGAGAGAAAATTACGGCACTGCCCGGGGGCTCCGCTGCCGCCGCCGCTGCTGTCGCCGCGCAGTCCGTCCATCTCCCAGCTCGCTGCTTTGCTCATGGCCTTGCACATCGCTGGCGGCGGCGGCTTGGTCCCCGGTCGGGCATGATGCAAATAGTTATTTGCCTCCAACAGGTTGGATCCTGGCGGTACGTTTATAAAAACGAAGTGCAGGTTGG
>WYDI02030368.1:0-16621 GCA_009867235.2 Psittacus erithacus
GAAGGAGATGGAGAGACTGTGGGGAACGGGGGCAGATCGGTGTGACAGGGACACCAGGGGAGCCGAGGGCCCTAGCGTTCCCCATGGGGAGCTGGGGGCAGACTGCGGGCACTGCGGCGGCGGGCACTGCGGATGCGGATGCCGCGGGGACCGGGGCAGGACACCGCGGATGCAGGGGGGCCGCAGGGCCCGGCCCGCACCGTCGGGCGCCGCCATGGCCGGGGCTGGCGCGGGCGCCCCCTGGCGGCCCCTTCTCTCACCGGCGGGGCCCCGCCCCCCCCCCCGTCCCTGCGGCCTCGCGCCCCGCGGGCCTGTGAAATGGCGGCCGGAGGGCGGTGTCGCCATGGAAACCGGCCGACCGTTACCAGCACCCCCCCTTTCCCCCCCTCGCGGCCCCCCTGCGGCTCCCGCGCGGGCCGGGACCCCCCCCGGGACCGCGTCACCTCCCCGCGTGTGCCCCTCTGCCCCGTCCTGTTCTGTGCCATCCCGTCCCGTTTGTGTCGCCCAGTCCCGGTCGGTCTGTTCGCTCCTGTACCATTCCCATCCCCGTCCCTAGCCTGTCCCATCCTATTCCAACCCCATCCTGTCCTATCCCATCGCATTTCTTTCCACCCTGTTGTGTTCTGTTCAGTCTTGCTATATCCTATCCTGTTTCACCTTATCCATCCCACTGCACTGTCCCATCTATGCCATGTCTCATCTGGTTCCATCATGTCCCATTGCATCCCCATCCCTGTCCCATCTTCATCCTATCCCATCCCCATCCCATTTCTTTCGACTCTGTTGTGTCCTGTCTAGTCTTGCTATGTCCCATCCTGTTCCACCTTGTCCCACAACATCCTGTCCCATACTATCCTATCTGTCTCATTCAGTTCCATCATGTCCTATCCCATTCCCATTCCATCCCCATCCCATCCCATCCTATCTGTCTCATTCAGTTCCATCATGTCCTATCCCATTCCCATTCCATCCCCATCCCATCCCCATCTCATCCTCATGCCATCACATCCCCATTGCATCGCATCCCATCCTCATCCTGTCGTATCCCCATCCCATCGCATCCTATCCCATCTTATTCCCATCCCATCCTTGTCCCATCACATCCCATCCCCACCCTTGTCCCATCCCCATCTTGCCCTGTCCTGTGCCACCCAGTCCCATCCCCTCCTGCCCTGGTGTATCCATGCACCTGCATACCCTCTCAGCAGGACCTAGCATGCAGCCCCTGGCACGTGGCCTCGCTCCCTATCCTGACCTCAGGGATCCCTGGCACACGGTGACAATGACTGAAGTTGGTGACACCAAGCCCAGGCAAGGGCAGGAAACCCTTTGGTTTGCAGGAAAAGGGAGCAAAGGGATGAGGCTGCATCCCATCACCACTGTGGTGCTGGGGCTAAGGAGCTTGGGCTTTGGGGTACAACACCCACTCCACCCACCCAGGGGAGGACAAGACAGGGACCTGGATTGGGGGACCCCTGTCTGACCCCCTCCAGTTGGGAGTGACGGAAACCGGGAGCAGCTCTTCACCGTGACCAGCCAGAGGGATAGGGAAGCAGCCGCTGTTGCTGTGTTCATGTGAGTGCAGTGTGCCCATGGTCCAAGCTGACAGCCACGTGTGTGTGTATACTCACACACACATGCCAACAGCATGTGGTTACACCATAAAAGTACACGTGTGCACTTACGGTGTCTCCGTGTGTTCGTTATGTGCTCAGGCTCATCACGGCCACCGCCCTGTGCCTGGGCTGCTGGATCTGCATGACGCATTTTCACCTCTTATGAGCCTTTTCTCCTCCTCCCTCTCCCCGTCACACTCAGAATCCCTGCACCTTCCCTACATGAGACAGCCCCATCCTGCCTGGTTGCTCAAGTGAACCAGGGATTTGGCCGGGGTCACCCATCCTGGCCCCACAGACACTGGGCATGGTTGGGGCAGGTAGAGGACCCCCGGCACCCTCTGCTGTCAGCTGCTGGGAACCTGTGGGATGCGAGTACCACGTCCTTGCGCTGGCTCTGACCCATGGACAGGCCCCATGGGCCACCCTGCCCACACTCCATGTTTGGCCCCAAGCCAGAACAACCCCTTGGGCCCTTGTCTAAGTTCGGGGGGGGGGCTCTGATGGCTGCCCCACAGGGAGGCTGGGGCTAGGAGAGGGACCAGCCCCCTGTGCTGGGCTCTGTAAGGGAAGAACCTGGGGGACGCTGGGCTGGGGGAAGAGATCCTGGAGGGGCAACATGTCCCCCCCTAGCACCCCACAGGGACATCCAAAGTCTGGGTGATGGCAGCCAGCAGCAGCCCAGGATGCTGGCACCAGGGCTGGGGTGTCTGAGG
This sequence comes from Psittacus erithacus, assembly GCA_009867235.2. NCBI lineage: Eukaryota > Metazoa > Chordata > Aves > Psittaciformes > Psittacidae > Psittacus > Psittacus erithacus. Next base: position 2,333 of record WYDI02030368.1, read on the forward strand.
CTGCATCAGTCTCCCCTCCACAGACACCTAAAGAGAGAGGGGATGCCCCTGGCACACACACTCCCCACTCAGTGGGATGAGGGGATGAAGATGCAGTGCAGCACTAAGGGACATGCTGCAGGGGAAGAGCAGGACCCTTCTGGAACACCATGGGGCACCAGCCAGCCCCACATCCCCAAGGCCATGCAGCTCCACACCGTGTTCCCCAGGATGCACCAGGCCCCGGCGCAGTGAGACAAAACGGCGTGCGGCCCCGTGGGGCCAGGCCTGGCAGGAACAGTTTATTGGCAGCCCCCGTACAAAGAGCTTGGGTATGTGCGAGCAAGGAAGCAGCAATGCAAACCCAGCACGGCCCGGCTCAGCGGCTGCCCTCCCCCCATGCCAAGATCCCACCAGTTCCGCCAGGACACCACACAGCATCACGGGGCCAGGCTGCCATGTCTGGTGAGAGATGAACCCGCAGTGTTGGCAGCCAGGTGCTCAGCAGCACGCACCCAGGCTGTTCCAGACTCAGTGCCAGAGGGTTGGTCCACCACATCCCAGCTCTGAGGCACAGGGCAGTGCCGCAGCTGTGTACACTGGTGCTTCTCTCGGCATGGGACTGTCCCGGCTCTACCCGTCAGCAGAGCCTGGCTGCATCCGGCGACTCCTCAGCCAGTGCTGCAGCCCTGCCTGTGAGTGGCACAGGCCAGCTTCTCACATAAAACCGAAGTCTGCTTCCAGCCATAGCGGCAGCAGAGAAAAAGCTTAAAAACACAAAGCCCAAACGCCAGACACCGACCGCAGCAGCTCCAGAGCTGCACCAAGCAGCCTCATCTGCTGGCTCTGGCTCCCCGGCATGGCGTGTGTGGTTTATCAGTTCTGCAAGTTACCTGGAAAAAGCTGAGAGATAACAGCCAGGGGCTGGGCACGCGTGCTGCAGCGTGGCGAGCAAGGACGAAACACAGGCGGTGAGGGGACCCGGGCTGCCAGCACTCACCCAACACGAGCTTCAGAATGGAAACACTGTATTGACGGACTTTACAAAAGTTATTACAAAACACAAGCACGAACCAGCAACTGACAATACACAGCGGAAGAGACACCACTTAGAGCCACCTCAGAACAACACCAATTAGCTCCGAGAAGTCAACCAATATTTACACAGACGTCTGAAAAAACTCTGTTATCCCATACATTTAAATGGTTTAGATCAACTGTGAAATATAGTGCCACGTTTCCTTGTAGTATAATAATAATAATTAATAACAATAATAATATAATAATATATCATATAATAATAATATTCTAAGTCTAGCGTAACTAAAAACCAAACAGCTCTTTACAGGGGTTAGGAGAAGTTGCTTTCACTCATCTGACTTACCTGAATGTGAGACCAAACTCAGTAAAAAATAAGACTAAAATCACCTTCATTGACAGGAGTCCGTGCGATGGACCAGTGGCTCCGTTCCCTCGAGCCACAGGGAATCAACAGCCCGCCTGGTGCCAGTAACATCCTTCGAAAGAACAGAGATGTCCTCCTTGGGTGAGTCACTTGACTGTGCTTCCACACGCTGCCCTTCCCGACTCCTCCAGCTCCAATGTTCACAGCCCCTTCTCCTGCCTGTCCTTTCCTCCAGCACCTACTCATTCTCACCTCGCTCTTTGCCTCTCTCTCCCCTCCACTTTTCTGCCTTCAACAAATCCTCCGTTGTGCCCCTCACCGTGTCTCTGCTTTGCCTCTCTTCCCTTCATCCCAGCCCTGGCCTTGCAGCATGGGGCTGCCGTTCAAGGTACAGCAATGCAACGGGAGCAGGCGGCCAGTTGCCTGGGAATGGCACCTTCCCTCCCTCCCTCGTGCTTCCAGCCTTGCAGTGAAAAGAGTGGAAAAAGAAAGCGAAAGCTTGTCACTCCTGAATATGCACAAAGATAGGTGGGGGAACACCTGCTAAATACAGACCCCGGAGAACCACTCGGGATTGCTCTCCACAGGCAAAATCCAAACCGGCGTAGAGGACAACTAGCACAAGGCCTGTGGAAGTCCCCCATCACCTCGCAGGGTTGCAGAAGTGCCTGGGCCAATTGGTCAAGAGTTTGTTTTTTTAAGAGGAATTCCTTTGATGCTTCAACAAAGTGGGCTCTGTAGCATGACCACATGGATTAGCTGCGATACAAGTTCACCTCCCATCATGCTGCACGTCCACCTGCGAGGCCGTTCACAATAACCGTGAGCCCTTCCGCCCTGGCCGCCCTGTGCCAGCGCTACTGCTTAGTTTCTTTTTTCACACACAAGAGGCTGGTCTGAGTGCCTGACTCCAGCCTGAGCTGCGAATCCTCCATGGGCCGGGGGTTGCGGGAGTGGATTTTCTGGTGGCAATTCAGAGACTCTTTGTAGCGGAAGTGCTTCCCGCAGACGGGGCACTGGTAGGGGGTCTCCCCGGTGTGGACCCGCCAGTGCTTGAGCAGGTGGTCCCGCCGGATGAAGCTCTTCCCGCACTCGGTGCACTGATACGGCCTCTCCCCTGTGTGGATGCGCTGGTGGCGGATGGCTTTGGAGAGGTCACGGAAGTCCTTCCCGCAGTAGGTGCATGTCAGCGGCCCATCGCCCTTCCCCGTATGGAGCTTCTGGTGCAAGATCAGGCTCACTTCCAGGCTGAAGCTCTCCTTGCACTGGGAGCAGGTATAGGGTCTCTCCACCATGTTGTTCACCTGGTGCCTGACAAAGCCATACTTGAAACCAGAGCTCTTCTCGCCATCAGAGCGTTTGGACTGTTTGGAGCGGGAAGACCCCTGGCCTTTTGTTTTGGATTTCTGCCTCAAGCCTTCTCCATGCTCCAGGGAAGTGCAGGCTTCCTCACTGGCGTGCGCTTTCTGATGGGTGGCAAACAGTTGCTTGTCCAGGAAGCTCTCCCCACACTCACAGCAGATGTATGGCCCCTCTACTGCAGCCACATCCTCAGGAGCATCCTTCTTGGCCAAGTCTCTCCCACGGCGAGAGGAGCGCCTCAGCCCGTTGCCTGTTCTCTGCTGTGAGGTTGATCCAGACCGGCTCTTGCTGCTTGGCTTTATCTCCTCTTCTGGGCTTGAGAAAACCTCTTCCCACTTTCCTGCCAAGGAGCTAGGAAGCTCAAGGATTTCGGAACCTTCCTCATCACACTGCTGTTCATCTGCCAGAGCAGAGATAGTCATGTCATTTCTTTGAGATAGGAACTGTCCCGTTATTTAGAACCCAGTTCTCTCAGGTCAAAGGTGGTCTCTGCTTTGCACACTCAGGACAGCGCCTGGTACTACAGCGTACAAGTCCCACCTGGGAACTACCTCAGCAGTATGGGAATATGAACAAAGCCAAAGTATTCTGACTTAGAACCACAGAATCATTTTGGTTGGAAAAGACCCTTAAGATCAAGTGGAACCGTTAACCTGGCACTGCCAAGTCCACCACTAAACCATGTCCCTCAGTACCACATCTACGTGTCTTCTTAATCCTTCAAGGAATGGTGACTCCACCACTGCCCTGGGGCAGCCTGTTCCAGTGCTTGACACTTCCATTGAACAATTTTCCCTAATATCCAACCTAAACCTCCATTGGCACAACATGAGGCCATTTCCTCTTGTCCTATCACTTGTAACTTGGGAGAAGAGACTGACCCCCACCTCACTACAACCTCCTTTCAGGCAGTTGTAGAGAGCGAGATCATCTCCCCCAATCTTAATTTTCTCCAGGCTAAACCACCTCTCCTCAGCCACCCCTCACAGAACTTGTGCTCCTGGCCCTTCACCAGCTTTGTTGCCCTTCTCTGGACCTGCTCCAGCACCTCAACATCTCCTTTGTAGTGAGGGGCCCACTGAACACAGGATTTGAGGCACAGCATCATCAGTGCCCAGCACAGGGGGATGATCACTGCCCTGGCCCTGCTGGCTACACTATTGCTGATACAGGCCAGGATGCCATTGGCCTTCTTGGCTGCCTGGGCACAAGCTGCTCATGTTCAACTGTCAACCAACACCCCAGGTCCACTTCCATTGAGCAGCTTTCCAGCCACTCTTCCCCAAGCCTGGAGCATTGCATGGGGTTGTTATGACCAAGTACAGGACCTGGCACGTTGCCTTGTTGAACCTCATACCATTGTCCGCAGCCCATTGATCCGGCCTGTCCAGATGCTTCCTACCCTCCAGCAGATCAACACTCCCAGCCAACTTGCTGTCATATGCAAACAGACTGAGAGGGCATTTGATCCCCTTGTCCAGATCATTGATAAAGACTTCTTGGAAAAGTTGTGACAGCACAACGATGAGATCTCTACATGTAACTAGACAAAGGAAAGCAGAAGTGGATTCCTCAGCAGAAGGTGAAGCAGAACAGGTCTTTAAGAGCCTGCGGTTTAGGGTAAAGGCAAAAAAAAAAATTAAGGGAAGTGGAATAAAACCTCTTTTCCTTCGGAGCTTGCACAATGCCTGGGGCCGAAGGATCTCCCATAGTAACTAAAAGCAGCTGCTAAGGACCCTGGCAAAAGGAGGATGAAAAGAACCCAGAGATTCTGGGGATGTGGGGAGGAGAGATGGAAACCCACAGGTTTCTGCCGGCTGTGAGAAGGCAAAGCTGTATTGAGCATTTGCATGCCCAGGGAAGACCTCGGCACTCTCTGTCTCAGGCTCTTCATCTGCTCGTCACTTGTGACATTGAAATGTGGGCTTGAAAACAAGCTGCCTTCTCTGCCTCAGGCTGACGCTCTGGAAAAGCACCAGCCAGAACCACTGAGCTGCTTCTGAGAACAAGGCTGGGAAGCCAAAAGCACATCCTAGCACGGCATGCTTCCCAAAGCAGCTCACGCGTTCCTGTGCTTCAGAGCTAACACCATCAAAAGCTTCCCTGTGCTACACTTATCTTCACTTCAAGGCTGACCAAACACACACCCTCACCAAGTGATGAAACACTGTACAGGTGGTCTGCATGCCCTAGCCAGCCCACAGCTGCTTTTAGAGCCTGCTGCTCATGTACCACAGCTTCTTCTGCACGTGTGCTATCCATCTGCCTCGGCTGCTGTCCAGCTCCCACACTGACCCTTGAGGCGAGCCTGGCAGAGACTGCAGTGAAGGCAGGATCTCACCCCGGGCAATCCCCATCATGTGCCAAGAGCCTGAGCCTGCTTCTGTCTCCCTCTTTGTGCAGTGCTCGGTGAAGCTCTGCACTTCTAACTCACATGTGCAAGGGACTTCCATGCCTTCTTCTTCTTCTTCTTCTTCAGAGCCATCGTGGCTTTCAGCCAGAGCCTCTTCATATTTACTCCATGAGCAATCATCAGGACCAGGAAAGGAAAACTCTGTGCACAAGAACAATAGGAGTTTATGCTGAGGCCTCCCAGCTGCTTTACAGAGGATTTCAGGAGATGGCCACATCGGTTAAGAGCCGGTGAGGAAAACTAAGCCACCGGTGCACCCAAGGACAGAGCTGGTCAAACTCAGCAGCAGAGGCAAGTGGAAGAGCGCAAGCAGGTGCTCTTCCACTTCTGCTTCTTCCACACACCTGCTTTCCACCTCCCCACTGTGTCCTAGGAACCTTATGGCTCACCAGTGCTGGGGTCTGTAGGGGTTTCTCCTCCCTCAGAGTCATCCTGATCCTCCGCGTTGGGATCCTCTCCTTGCTCAATCCGTGACAGAAGGTCTGGCTTCGAAATGGCCGCATCTGCACATGAAAAGAGGATCAAAACATTTCCTTTGCCCTCACGGGAGCGAGACTCTCAAACCTTTGCCCATCAACCTTCCTTCGCTGCTGGGGCTGACGGGTAATGGAAAGAGAGGCTTATGATGCTCTCACACATCTGCACCGCTCACCTTGTCTGGGCCCTGGGAACATGAGCGGACTGCAGGAGCACACTCTGCTCAGGTGAGGAGCACCTCCCAGCCTGCAGCGCGAGGAGGAGAATAAGAAAATGCATCTGTGCTTACCTCCAGGCTTCCTTTCTTCTCCTCTCTGCTAAGGTCCGCGGATCCATTACAATGGGGACTTCAGCTCGGGGACAGCACCAGAGCTGTCAGCCAGCAGCAGCAGGGGAAGTGCCCTCCCCATGCGGTTCCCTCCATCCTACTCGTCCGAGTCACAGGCTGCTTGCGGATTTTGGTGGGGGAAAGGGGACAATCACAATCTCTCCTAGGGTGGAGAGCCAAAAACTTCATTCCCAAACTAGCGTGAGTCTCTGGGCATTAATTTCCACCGCTGCTCTGGTGGATCCGTTTGCCTTATGCGAGGGCCAAACCCCTGAACCTCATTCTCAAAGGAAACCTTCAGACGAAGCACAGATACATTTTTGTAAGCTCCAGGCTCAGATCCACAGATCCTCCTCAGCAGGACTGTTACGTTCCTGCACCTCTAGAGTGGGACACGGGGTTGGATTTTAACATAATGGGGGGCAGTATTTACCCTTCACCTTTTTCCCTTGCTCACAGAAGACCTCTGTTAAAAAAAAAAAGTAAAGAAAGAAAAGGGGGAAAAAATGATGAAAGGCCTGGCTGGGCCAGTGCTGAACAGCAGGGTGGGGGTGAGCCTGCACACTAGTGGCCTCAGCACAGGGAAGAGATGCCAGTCTACCAGGGACTGTGTCTACGCTGCCACGCACTGCACACAGACGTCTGGCCAAGGTGAGGTCACTTTTGAGAACACACATAGATGCTCATGAAGGCACCACATCCCCCAGAGGGAGTTCCCGCAGCCAGGACTGGAAGGAGCGAGCAGAGCACTGAGTTCATTTTGCTGTGAACACGCAGCCCTATCGCAGCAGAAACCACAACAGCTTGAGCAAGAAGCATTCCCTGGGATGAGGCCGGGGTCAGAGAGAGCACCAAAGCAGGCAACAGACAAACCTCACTCTCCTCCCTTACGGAAGCCGAAAGACTATCACCAGGGAAAGGGCTGGAAGGAACCTCAGAGGCAGGGCACCCCTCTGCTGCCCTAAGCGGCGAGCGGGCTGACACACCCAGCGCAGTGGATCTGTGGACCTTTGCGTGACAAAGAAACTCCCCTCTCCCCCACCTTTCCGTGACTGGAGGGTCCTCTCGCATTCCCTCCTCCTCACGACCCAGCAGCTCGCTCAGCTCCTACTGGCCACAGAGACCGTCAGGGAGAGGCAGTCACCGCAGCGATGCTTGTGGCGTACGTCCACCGTTAAACTGAACTGGTGAGGACTGAACTACCTGCCAGGGCTGCTGGTGAAAGCCGGCACAACGCGTTCCCAAAGCAATACACTGCCCACCCTCCCCAGCCCTGCCAGGCACAGCGGCGCTTCCATCCACCAGGCCCTGGGAAAACCTGGTGCAGCAGAAGGCTCAGGGCAAACCCCAGCCCATCTTTACCCATTGAGATGACGGCCTCGTAGTTGCCTTTCATGATATGCCTGTAAAGCTCCTTCTGCCACTCGTTCAAACTCTTCCACTCCTCCTCAGAAAAGTTAAAGGAAGCATCGTTGAATGACACAGGGACCTGTAATGAGACGCACCGTATGTTTGGATGTTGTGTCTCTTGTTGATGTGTCATGGTTTAGACCCAGCCGGTACCTCGGCACCGTGCAGCTGTTTACTCACCACCCCGCTTCCCCACTCCAGGCGGGATGAGGAGGAGAATCAAAAGAATGTAAACCCTACAGGTTGCAATAAGAACAGTCTGACAACTAGAGTACAATATAAAACTACTACTAATAAAAAGGGAAATAACAAGGAAGGAGAATATGAAACTAAAAGAAAAAAAGAACCAAAAAAACCCCAAAAAACCACCTCTAAACAGCAGTGATGCACAACTCAATTGCTCACCACCCACTGACTGATAACCAGCCTGACCCAAGCAGCGACTGGTCCATTCCGGGTGACTTTCCCCAGTTTGCATACTGGAAATGACTTGCTGTGGTATGGACTATCCCTTTGGCTAGTTTGGGTCAGGTATCCTCTCTCTGCTCCCTCCTGTCGTCTTGTGCCCTCCTCACTGGCAGAGCACAAGAGACTGGAAAGTCCTTGATCAGGGTAAGTGCTACTGAGCAAGAACTAAAACTTCAGTGTGTTATCAGCATTGTTCTCAGATTAAAGCCAAAACTAGGAAGAAAAATAACTGTTACAGCTGAACCCAGGACATGAAGAAAAACATCCAGGGATGTTTCTTCATTCAAATTCCTCAAGCACGGTGCAGGACAGCCCCATACAGCAACGTCTGCTCCTTCCCAAACACCTTGCTCAGCCCCCATGCCAGGCTCAGGCAGCTTCACCCCTCCCCACAAGGGACACAATGGGGTTTTTCCCTCATCACCTGCCTGCACCTGGCCTCCTTGCTCAGCCTCCTCCTGCAGGCACTGTTGAGGGCACAGCACCTGTCACAGGCCCCTTCCCCACTTTCTGTTAATTGCCTCTGAACAGGCACTTGGGATGTTACAAACCTGACAGGTACACAGGGCTGAACCACACAGTTCTGCACTACTCAAACGTGGCTCCAGTCATGCCAAGGAGTTCGTGACCCCATACAGAGCAGACTGTGTGCTTTGGCAAGGCTCACATGTACATAACAAGTGGTGCATAATTAACACGTAGGGACATGTGTGGTGCTTCTGGCTGAGCACTAAAGACAGTACATTACTACAGGGAAGCTGAGTCCCACTCAGCACCACAGTCACCATGAAACAGGGCTGTGAGTGCAGACTACATGCCAAGCAACCCCGTTCCAAAGATGGAGCAGAGGACCATTACCTTGGGGACTTCCCCCTTCGCCCCCGGGGGCAGCCGCAGGATCCAGAAGTTCCTGTTCTTCAGCAGGTTCTCCATATTCTCTAGCCTCTTCTGCAGCTGCCCATACTCCTGGATAAGTGTGCCCAGGGCTGTCCACTTGCTCTCCAGCTGGTTCCCAAACTCTACTGCTGTCTTCTCACAACCAATCAGCTTGGTTTCTGCCATCCTCATCCTCCCCTCCAGGTTCATCAGCTGGGCTGCTTGGGCATCCACCTTCCTGTCCACGGCCTGGATCTCAGCGACTAGCGTTAGGGAGATCTCAGCGGCCGGCAGCTCGGTCTCGGCGGCAGGGCCCTGCTCCGGAACGGGCAGCGGCTGCTCCAGGGCCAGCTCCTGGGACTCCATGTCCCACTCCAGGTCCTGCGGGAACACAGACACGGCCGTGGGCTCCGCCGCCACAGCGAAGCGGCACCGCGGCTGACCTCCGGGCGATCGGACGGCACGGGCCCACACCGGCGCCGACAGCCCTCGGGCGCGGCCGCCGACGGGGAACGAGGGGCGGCGGCTAGCGGAGAGGGTGGGGGATCGGCAGCAGCGCTTACCTGAGCGGGGGCCCAGTCGGCCATGGCCCTGCGGAGGGCGGCGAAGGGCGGCGAGCGGCAGCGGCGGAACGGGGCGGAACGGGGCGGAGCGGGCGGCTGCGCGGGCCCGGCGCCTCCTCAACAGCGACGAGACCCAGCGGCCATGCCGAGAGCGCAGTGAACACTGGGAGTGGCGGCGGCGGCGGCGGCAGGTGGCGCCGCAGTGACACCTAGCGGCGGGCGGACCGCGCAGCACCAGAGACGGGAGGGACCGCGCGCCGGAACGCCCAACGCCGCATACCTGACCCCGCGCGGATTGATTGGGTTATGGCGCGGCCAATCCGCGAAGCGCCCGCGGGCGGCGGGCCAATGGCAGAGCAGAGCAGAGTGGGGGGCGGGGCTTCGGGCGTGCCGGAGAGCGCGCTCCCGCCGTCGGCAGCGGGGCCGCGCGGGGCGGGAGTGGCGTGGTCGGGGTTGCTCCGGGACCTACGGGGTGGGACGCGGCCTGGCCCCAGGTACGGCACCGGCGGTGGCACCGCGGCCCACCGGGCTCGCTGGTCCGCGCCTCCATCCCCTCCCTGGTCGGCCCTGCGGGCACCGCCGACTCCCCGTGCCCGCGCCGGCCGTCCCTGCGCCGTCATCCCGGTGCGGCGCATCGTTCAATCGCTGTTGTCCCGCCCGCAGGTGAGGCCTTGCCAGGAGCAGCACCTAGAGCAGCACCGGGAGCAGCCGCCGTGTCTCCCCAGGGACCGACCGGGACGGTGCCGGTGCCATGAAGGAGGACCCCGAGCGCCCCGTCGCCCTGGGTGAGGCTCGCGGGTCCTGCCCGCCACCAGCCCTGGTGCTGCAGGTCATGGCCTGGCCGGGAGCGGGGCCCGCGGCACGTTGGCGGCAGCACCGGCCTGGTGGGTGGCGACAGAGGGCGGCCGTGGGGCGGTTCCGGGGTCACCGCTGGACCGCGTCTGTTACCGCGGGATTGCTGTGTCGCGGGGCCGCCAGCGCAGGCCAGTTGTGACCAGCGCCGTGCAGCGGCATCGCCGGTAGCACCACCGTCCGTCCCCCCTCTTGTTTCCATAACAGGTTACACCGTCACGAAACCGGACATCCTGGCTGAGGTGGAGCCAGGGGAGGAGGCAGCAGCAGCGGCAGCAGCGGGGCACTACAGAGAGCACCAGAGCCCTGGGCCACGCATGGCACCTGCTGGCCCCTCCCAGGGTGAGTGGGACAAAGGAGCTGGGGCTCGGGTGGTAGGCCAAATCCTGCTGAACAGGAGGGCTTGGTCCCACGGGATTCCCAGTGAGGGGATCACCCCCAAAACAGGTTTCTGTCTCTGCAGGGGACTGGCTGGGGAAGGAGGTGAAGAGCAAGGAAGGGGTGTCCCCACCGCCTGGCTCCCCCCCATCCCACCGCACTGCCTCCAGCACCTTCCCCGTCCTGCTGCAGGAACGGGGCTGCAGCTATTGCGGTGTCTCTGAGCCAGAGCTAAATCCCGGTGTCAGTAATGGGGGGTTCATCACCTCACCCCCTGCCTTCGACAGCCGCCGGTGCCGGCCAGGGGAGCCACTGCTCGAGTGTGCTGAGTGCGGCCGAGGCTTTGGGCAAAAGCCAGACCTGGTGCGGCACCGGCTGGTTCACTGTGGAGAGCGTGCCTATGCCTGTGGCCGCTGTGGAAGAGGGTTCGCAGAGGTGGTGGGGCTGGGGGCCACGAGCGGCCCCTGCCACTCACTCCCCTGTGCCAGCCGCTCCCTGGGGACATCAGAGGGGACAACGGCAGCACCCCGGAAAGAGCGAAAGGAGCTGTCACTGACAGAGAAGGTACGGGTGCTGGAGATGCTGGAAGGCCCCAAGGTGTCACAGAATGAGCTGGCCAAGCGCTTTGGGGTGTCACAGCCCCAGATCTGCCGCATCATCAAGAACAAAGAGCGGATCCTGAGCGAGTGGCATCGCAATGGCGACCCTGAGCGCAAACGCAAGCGGGAAGGGAAGGACGTAGCCCTAGAGACTGCTCTGCTGCGCTGGGTGAAGGGTGCCTGCACCACTGACCTGCCTGTCAGTCGCCCTCTCCTCCAGCTCAAGGCCAAACACTTTGCCGAGACACTGGGCCAGCCCGACCCGGAGCCCAGCAGTGGCAGGCTGCCTCGCTTTGGGACGCGCCACAGCCTCACCTTCAAAAAGCCACTGGTGGAGAAAGGAGACTCGGAGCAGCCCACAGCTGAGCATTGGGCCAGCGCGGTGCTTCCTGGCCTCCTCCGCAGCTACACGCCTTCTGAGATCTATGCCTGTGGGGAGACAGCAGTCCTCAACCCAGCCAGCTCCCCTGGCGAGAGCGCCGGTGACCGGCTAACACTCCTGCTCTGCACCAATGCTAGCGGCTCGGAGAAGGCCCCACTGAGGGCAGTGGGGGAGAGCCCCCAGCCCCGTTGCCTGCGGGGTGTCAACCTGGGGCAGATGCCCTGGAGCTACCGTGCCAGCAGCCTGGCCAGCATGACCGCCCCTCTCTTCGCAGAGTGGCTGCGGGAGTTCAATGAGGGGATGCGGCGGCAGGGGAAGAGCATCCTCCTCCTCCTCAGCAAGCATGAGGCTCACCCCTACCTCCAGCTTTCTAATGTCAGGATGGTCTTTGTCCCACCAGCCACCACCCTGGTCCAGCCCCTGGACCGCGGCATCACCAGTGACCTCAAGGGCCACTACCGGCGCCGGTTGCTGAGGTGGCTGCCGGCAGAGCGTGGTGTGGGGCAGCTGACCCTCCTGGATGTTCTGCACATGCTGGCAAAGGCGTGGGGTGATGTGCACCCTGGGCTCATTGCCAGCTGCTTCCGTGCTGCCGGCTTCTTCCCCAACACCAGTACTGAGGCCCCAGCACACAGCTTGCTCAGCCAGGAGCAGCTGGAGCGCCGCACGCTGACAGACAAGGAGCTGGAGCATAATGGAGAGCTGGTGGACGGGGACGAGAGGACAGCGGATGGTGAAGATGGTGGAGAGCTGGCAGCAGTGCAGCCCTGCCCCTCGGAGCGGGAGGTGTGGCGGAGCCTGGCCACGCTGCGGCGGTACCTGGAGTGCCAGGCAACCTCGCCAGACCTCTTCCAGGCTTTCTATGAGCTGGAGGACGCTGTGCACATGCTGTCGGCTGGTGCCGGGCAAGCCCTCACCGGAGACAACCCTCCCAGACTGTGAGCACCAGACCTGCTCATGCCTGTGATAGGAACTGGTGTTCATTGGGGCCATCACCAGCTTGGCCTGGCCACCATCTCCTGCAGGAGTGCCAGCTGAGTTGTGCTGTGGGGTTTGCTGTGGGTCCATGTGGCTCAGGGAAAAAGGGGGTGCCCGGTGGGGTGCATGGAGGCTGTGAAGCTTCCATGCTCAGGGGCTGGCTGTGGCAGCACTGGGGGCATGAACCTGCTGCCAAAACCTCCCAGAGGGTGGTTTCTGCAGCAACTGGAGCTGCCCCTGGGGAGGATTTGCCCTGAGTGGGGTGGTTGTGTTTACTGGGGGTGGAAATGGGGTGCTGGGGTGTCCCCCATGCTGGGGACTCTTTCCTACTTCCTATGGGGGTTTTGGGGTGACCAGGTGCCACCGGCTGCTGTCACCACTTGGTGCCCGGAGGTTTGCAACAGGCATTAAAAAGGCAGAACTCAGCAAAGCACAGCACAGGTGGTAACTGTAATATTTTAACCAGCCCCGCCACAAGCTTGACAGAGACCCCCCTATCCCCTGGGGCCACCCCAAACCTCCCCTTCACCTGCTGCGCCTTAGCCAGGACCCCAGGGAGGGTGGGTGAGGGGCACATGGGAGAATTTGGGCAGGAGGTGTGTGCTGGTACACGCCTGGGCAGGACACACAGGAGGTGTCCATCAGGGTGTCCATGCTGGGAGGCCCACTGGGATGCAGTGACCCTAGGTACTGAGCAGCATCAGGGTGTGCAGGACAGAGGATGCAGGGGTCCCTGGGTGCAGGGGACACCTGTATGCCTGCCAGAGTGAGCAGGACATGGGGTGCAGTGGGTGCTCCTGGAGCGCACAGGGCAGGGTGCACTGAGTGATGCCCACTGGGATGCACAGGAGTACAGCAGACCCCCTCAGAGGTGCAGGGGATGGGATGCACTGGGAAGTGCCCATGGGGATGTGCAACTATGGAGATTCAGGGAGCACATGGGAGGGTTCAGGCAGTGGCTGTGTGTGAGGTTGCCTGTGGGAATGCACAACACATGCAACGCATGCGCAAGGGATCCTGCAAGGGATACGCAGGGGCGCAAAGGAAAGGGACTTGTAGGGATGTTCCTGGGGGGATGCATGGTCACGGGGGTGCAAACAGCAGCTGGGGTGCGTCGGCACAGGTTGTATGAGGAATGCCCATGGGGATACAGAGTCACGGGGGTGCAAGGGGGGAGGGCGTCCCACGGGTGAGAGCATCGGGATGCAAGGGACGTGCAGGGATGCACAGGGAAGTACCTACAAGGATGTGCAATTGCAGGGCAGCACACCCCGGGGGGTGGGGGGGATGCGTGCAGGGACGCGGTGCACCGTGCAGGGCAAGAGGTGCCTGTTGGGACACACCTGGACGCGTCACGGGGGTGCACAATCACGGGGGACTGAGGCACGCAGCGCTCGAGGCGGGTTGCAGGGTGCAGGGATGGGGTGAAAGGGGGGAACCCCACGGGGATGCGCAGCCACGGGAAGGGGACCCCGCAGCACCCAGAGGGAGGTGTGTGTGGACGGGGTGCACGTGGGGGATCCCCACCGGGATGCAACACCCGCGGGGATGCGTGCGGATGCGCGGGTGTCCGCGTGTGTTGTTCCCGCCTTCCCCCCCCCCCAACCCCGCGTAACTCGGCGGCGCTCCGCTTCGCGCCGCGGTGCCGCCAGGCGGCGTCCAAGGGCGGTGGCGCGCAGGGCCCGCGCCGCGCCGCGCCGCGCCGCTCGGAGGCGGAGGAAATGAAGGCGAGTTCCGCCGAGGCGGGAGCCATTACCCGCCGCCGCCGCCGGAGCTGAGCGCCCCGCCGAGCCCGGCCCCGCCGCCGCCGGCTCCCCTC